>VXBI01013437.1:706352-825851 GCA_013397375.1 Toxostoma redivivum | reverse complement strand
GCCCTCCCTCCCTCCGCCTCCCCACCGGGCTCCCGTGCGCCCTCCCCGCCCCCGGGACCCGGTCCTGCTCCGGGCCGGCGCTGCCCGCCCGTGGGGCCGCGGCACTCGCACCTCGCCGCGCTGTCCCGGGAGGCGCAGCCCTCGGCAGGAGCGCCCGGGAGCGGCCGTGCCGGGCTGCGGCGGTGTCCGGGGCAAGGGGAGCCAGGCTGCCGTGTCACATCGCAGCCACGGGCGACAGGGCCACCCCTGCCAGGCAGGGCGAGCTCCTGCCCGCCAGGCTGCGGCCACAGCAGCAGCAGCTCATGGGGCAAGCAAGAGCCACATCTGCCCTCAGCCACAGCTTCACCCCTTCTTCGCTTCCCACGTGCTGCTTCCCAGCAACGCACCTCAGCAGGGAGCTCGGGAAGCGGCAGCCCCAGGAATGCTGGCAGGGGTGCGGCTGGGCACATCCTGGATAGATCCCTGGGCACTTTCCTGGGCACACAGCCCCTCACACCTCCCAGTCAAATAGAGCTAACAGTGCTCCCTGGACCATTTCTCCACTGGAGAAATACGATAAGAACACATCCAGACCAGACATTAATTATACAATTGATGAGGCTGGAAATTCAAGGGTTGTTTCCCATTATGCACTCAAGCTCTTACAACCTGAAGTTACAGATGACTTTCAAGTTCTTTCATCCATCAATGTCCAGTACTACCAAACAGGCCTGAATGGGAACTTTTATTAAGAACTCTCTATAGAAGTAAGCCAAAATATAAAATCAATGTCAAATTATGAAACAAAACTGTAAAATATTACAGAATTTATCATGGGCTATAATGATTAAGAACTTAAATTTGTTTTCATTGACACACAGTCTTGAGTGGTACTATTCCTGGCACCACAAAACAATTACTTAAAAATTAAAATTCTCAAATATACTGGTTTTTTCTTACCTTCAAGTCTTGAATAATACAGGTACCAGTTGCCTTTCTGTAATCCACCAGTGAGGAAATGTAGGCTAGGTAAATCTATTTCTTCAAACAGTGTTTAAAGTCACTCGCATAAACAGTTAAAAGCAACATATGATGGCATTCTTCAAAATGCTTGTCAGATTTTGGCATTTTATCTTACAATGAGCAAAAATCTTCAGTTTGGTCTGATTGGGGCCTATAAGTTCCCCTAAGTTTTTTTAAGATAACAGTAAAACAAAACTATCTTGAAATACATTATTGCCTATTAAAGTTCAGAGAAGAGTTTATTTTATGTTCGCCTGCCCAGGGATAAAGGGAGATGGAGAACTCAAACTACAAACAGCTTGCTGCATGCCCTTCTTCCCTTTCTTCACCCAAAGATCCTGAAATGAGGGAAAATTTTGCTTAAAAAGAAGCAATGAAGTTGCAATGATACTTCAAGACTGCAGTCTGATAGAAGCTGAAACAGCATTATCAGATAGATCAAGACAAAGGGAGGAACAGAAAAACCTCAAGACAGCTGTTTCAGTGTGCTTGTAAAAATGTAGTAAGGGAAAGGCAAGCTTGTAGAGTGCATCCCGAGTAAAGTAGTAGCCTGCCAAAAGGAGGGAGAGTGGCATTTAAGTTGCTGCAGAGATGGAGGGAAAAGGCAAGAAATAGTGTTAGGAAAGTAAAAATAAGCTTCCATCTCGCTTTTCAGACAAGAGGCACGAGAGGCATTGAAGAGTGCTCCTGCTGCTGTAGAGCTGTAAGAGCACAAAGTGCCACATCCCAGTTTTGTGCTGTGAGCAAGACAGCAGCTTGTAAAGCATCAGCATAAGCAGGATGGATATGTCTGGGGCTCAGCTCTCTACACATTTAGGTGCTCCTGACACAGGAATAACTTAAATAATGACTTCTCTGGAATGGGTGGGTTTCTAAGATTATGGCTAAGTAGGATGGAGATTTCAGAAGGTGTTGGAGGGGTGAAAACTAACAGTGGCATCAGCAGAGCTGTTTTTCATACTGACCAATGGTCAGCTCCTTTCATCTCCTATTACTAATGAATACAGGAGTGACCAAAATTGCCCCATCACAACCTCTGCTGTGGGTTTGAATGGGCAGCCACTGCTTGCTTAGGGGGCAGCAGTCTTTTCATGTGTCAAAACCTGGGTGAGAGCTGTGGGACAGGAGAAGGATTAATGTCATTTTCATTAGGGCAGGGGCTCTTCCTCTCAACAGTTTGACAATAAACCATTATGGAGCTGGGCTTGATTGAGCTCCTTTTTAGGTGTAGGAGCCACAATGGAGTGTTTCCTGGGGCTTTCTCATTCTATCTATTCAAAAACTGCCAAAGATTGAAGAACTGAGGTGGTGCCTTGACATAGCTCACTGACTTCAGCACTTCTTAATGTGTTGGGCTGCTTGTGTTTGTTGCAAAACCCTTGACTCCTGGTTACTCCAAGAATCAGGAAGATAAATACTCTTTTTACCACAAGTTTCAACTTGAATGAAGGAACCAGAATACCCTGCTTACACTCAGTGAGATTAAATTCAAGAGCAATAGTTTTACATATAGAGGGAGAAAGATATACAGAGACAAAAAAACATCTCTTGTCCTGTGACAATTGCAGTCCACCTACTGGTTACCAAAGAGTGGAAAGAAAATGTGACAAAAAACTTCTGGATGGAGAACCATCTGGTTTACAAATGAAGTGTACAGTAATCAAATCCTCGAAGCCTCCTGCTACAAATCCAGGAACATACTCAAGTGTTGCACTAATTTTTCACTAAATACCTGCTTCAAACAACCTTGCTGTAAATGAACAGCTAGGCATTTCAGTAGCAACAACAAAGTTGGTAGAGTGCAAATAAGAACAATATCTCTTCCTCCTTTTTCATCCACTCATAAATTTCTCATGCAGCCTTCAATGACAGTTACCATATACTTTTATTATATTCACAGTTCTTGCTGCAAAACACTGGAAACCTTTTCCTTTTTGTACATAACAACAGTAAGTGTCATCTTTCCATTTAGTGAAACAGCAGTGATATAAAAGCCTTTATATTTCAGAGACAAAAGTAGTAAATCAAAATAACTATATAGGGAAATTGTGAATATAGGATCAGATTTGGGGCACCTCAGTCAAATAAACCTGTCAGGGAAAAACCTTCAGTTAAATGCCACCTTGTTCAGCCCAAAATTGTTTGAGACAAAAAAGATTTCTGAGGCCACAGACACTGACAATGAGTCCTACAGTGTCGATTTCTTCAAAATCAGCAATCCTTCAGGACTTCCTTCTCCTCTGGAATTAATGCCCTGCCACCCCTAAAGAACAACTTCTATCAAAGATCCAACTATACACAATGAAAGAGCTATTCAAATGGAAAAACTGGTATCCAGATGAAGGTACAAAAGGAGATTTAGAATAGGTGGTATTTACATCAGAAAGATTGTACATATTTTGATGCATACATACCATTCTAAGTATCATATGGCTGAGAAAAAAAAATAAATTAATGCAAATGATGAGTTTCAAAAGGTCAATAACCAATGCTGAGAGGCTGGGCAGAGGTTTGCCTTGTTCTGAAGTTAGCAATAATCAGACAGCAGAAACACAGAGATAAAAAATTATAGTCATGGAAAATCTGAGTCACTTGTTAAGAACACCAGCATTACTAATTCTTCTTGGATTTTTAGTGGTGTTTTTTAGTATTCTCATTATGAAATGAGGAATTATTTCCATGTCTTTTTTAAGGTTGTTAACTTGATTTTACAGCAGATTTTAAAAGAGACTGGTTTTAAATGGTAAAGTAGTGAAGGACAATTTGCAATCTCATTTCATTAAACAGTTGACTGATAAGGGCTAATTTTTCTTGAGAAATTAATTACACCTCCTGTCTGGAAAATGTAATCAGAAAATTAGGTCAGTAATGTGGTAGGTGATCATGTACTTAGTAAAATGGCAGTAAGTGCACAATAAAGGATGTCACAAATTTGTAGGGTTTTAAAGACTGATATAAATTTAGCAAACACAGCTTCCTTTAAAAATTTGATGTGACTGTTGTGTATCCTGAAGATCCTGGCTTGATAGTGTTAGGACAAAACAGTAGATTTCTGCCCAAGCTAGGAAGCAGATTTTGTAAGAATACATGCATGGTCATACTGGTGTGCAGTTAGACCATGTAGGTATCTGAAGCAAATAATGGAAGTTGGAATCTGTCTCCTTAAAGATGTGTCTCAGGATCCTGGGTTTGCTTGATTCTTGAGGGGGGTGGATAAAATACTTGCTGTATCCTGTCATATTCAAAATATGCATTTTAAAATATGTTAAGACAGTTCACCAAGTTAAAAAAAAGTGTGGTTCAGCAGAATGCAGACAATTCAGCCATGGCTTTGTCATTCCGATAACCACCACTCTGACCTTCATACCTCACCATGAAGCAGTAAAACAGTCACAAATTGTGGCTTAAGTACTGCCTGAATTGGGACACCGGCCAGTGTAGCTAAAGGAGGAAATTCTAGGTAGTTGAATATAAATTAATGGTGTTTTGCAACAAGCCCCAGATCAGTTCAGGAGGTTAAAACCACCAACGTGCCAATAAGCATTCACTATCAGAGTGAAATTAACCAAGAAAGGTCATCAGGAATAATAGCAACAAACATACATCTTTCTGCTGAGATTTCCACCTGCTGATATCTGAAAAGGGACTGTTTGCTCTTACTGGAAGTACAGCTGTGGGTAATGGGTATTTGTTTTCTAAACATCCCTATCAGCAAGGAAGTTAAATTCTTTGTTTCTTGATAATGAGACACAGCTCCTGGCAAATGAGGTAAGAGTTGCTGTAGACAGGAAAAAAGGAGGAAATATTCTCAATTTCCTTGGTGAGGTTTGGAGGCAGGAGAGGGGACACAGAGGTTTTCTGTAATTTGTGACATTCATATTTGCATTGCAAATAGAAAGAGCAAAGACAGATTTTCTGTTTTAATGTGATCTCACAAGAAGTCCATTCAGAGGCAATCCTTTAACCAAGGAATTGATCATCTAATGGCTGATGGTACTACTGATACCATGCAGATTGCTTCTGATACCAACAGACCTGAAAAGTAATTCCTTGATAGGCAAACCCAAAACTAAGGTGCAAAACTGCTGAAACTGCTGTGTTTGACTGAGTCATCATTGCCAAACTGTGTTAGCAGAGGAGGACAGAGCTCAAGTATCCATCATCCAGCTATCAAAGACACAGACAAAACTTCCAAATGGAAAAAAGTTACTAAACCCAGAAGTTTCCAGTCTAAGAATATTTGCAATCTGCCAGGATATTCAATACAACAAAAATCGATTCTATACTGTCTTACTCACATTTGTTCTGAGCAATGTTTACATAAGCATAAAAACTAAGATGTCTCATATTGGTCAAATGATTCCCTAATGGATCATGACAACCAATGCTAAATATTAGAAATGGCTACTGAAATCTTTCATTGCGTCAGTTTATTGATTTGTATTTATTCCTGCTTAGAGATACACTTTCATCTTAATCACATACTTTTGCTCTAAAATTATCTGGTTGCTACAAATAGTGACTAATTTGGCTGTATCAGAACTGCAGGACAATAATTCCCTTTCCTTCTTCCTCATTTGCAAACCCTGTATCTGGTACTTTGTTGAACCCTTTTTTCTGGTATGATGCTACAAGGCATACATGGGAGATTATTAGAATCCTTCTAAGTGTGGTTTGATTCTTTTTTATGTGCAGTTTTATGCATTACTTTGTACAAGTAAAGCCCTTAGAAATGAGGGAAGAGGAATAGAGTAATAGCAGTGTGATTAAAGAGCAGGTATATCACTGAGGATGTTCTTCCTATAAACCTATGAATTTGAAAGCATTCCCTTCAAGAATTTATAGGAAGCTTCATGTAGCAGTTCTGTACCCATTTATCTGACTAATGAATAGCAGATTAAACATTTTTAGCATATTTAAAAAGTTACATTTGACGTTTCAGAACCAAGGGTTCCCTCCTTTATGATTATATAAAGTATCCATTTTTTTTGCTACCATAGACCCAAATTTTTCAAAGGCCAGAGGAAACACATATTGCCATTACTGACTGAATATTGCCTGTTCAGGCTGGGGTAATTGGTAGTAAGTGGGCTTAATCGGGAGTGGAAGTATAATTCTATACATAAAAATAACAGTGTAATTTTCTTTCATTTTATATATATGGGACAAAATGTTCTCTTTTATGACTCACCTCTTTAGTATTTGGAGACATAAGAACAAACATTTTACAAAATGATACTAAATCAACTCCTTTTAACTTCATACTAGTACCTTTTCTTCCATTCTCCAGGATGGACACTGCAAAAATAAGCCAGAAGAAGTCTTTTGTTGAGTATTCTTTTCCATCAGTCTGCTAAAGTCAAATTAAATAAAGAAATAATTTCCTTCAAATTATCCTAACCTATTATATCCATTTATTCCTCAAACAATGCTTGATACCCCAAGCTTGTCAATAATTAAGTCATTTGGAAGCATCCTTAAAAAGATGCTTGAACTTGGTCAGTCTTGAAATGATCAGGCAGTTGGACTCGATGAACACTTTATGCCCCTTCCAGCTTCTGTTCCATTCTGTTCTATTTTACTGACATATTCTATTCTATCCTATTCTGATATATCCTGCTAAGTAGGAAGGTTCATTTGGCTTTCTGATGGTTTTTTTCCTCTGATTCTCCTCTTACCATTTTTCATGTTTCAAAGTAAAACTACTTCAGTGTTATTCTTTAGGCACATCTTAAAATACAAATCCAAAGTCCATTAAAAAGCAGTAGGAAGATTTCAAGTAACATCATGAGGTGTTGGGCTACAAACAAAATAAATGCCATCTGGTTAGCAGAAAAAGCAGAATGGCCAATGATTACATTTCAAATAAACAGTTCTCTCCCTGAGCCACGCCACCACAGCTAGAGGTTGATAGGGATACAAAAATATGTGATTTCTCTAGATAAATAATAAAAAGTTATCTGAATGTCTTATCATCTAAAAGTGAAGAGAAATAAATTTTCATTATAGACCAAAGTCAACTAAATGAAATTAGAGTAAGACAACAGCTTAGGCAAGCAAATCTATTTTTAGAAAAAGCTTCATGTTTTCACAACATTATTTTTTCCCTAGAATCATACTTATCTTAAAGCATAGAAAGAGCTTTAGACTCAACAACAAACCACAACCAGAAGCAGGAACTCAGCCTCAAGGTTTTCAACAAAGTGAAAGTGTTCAGATTTCCTGGCAGAAGATAATTTTTTGATGAAGAAATAAATTCACATTAATGAAAAGAAAGAGCACTCATTTGTGATGAGGAGAGGTATCTCTGTGGAAAGATTTAATTAAGAATGAGCTAATTTTTTATAAGTAGTTCTTACAGTGTTGGATTACTTCAAGTAATATCTGTGCTAAAGAAAGCTGGTAAACAAGTTTATATTCTTAATTAGAATATATTAATGTGATATTAAGGCAGCCATGTAACCATTCTGCTCTTACTGAATTAATACAATCTGTAGAGATACAGCCTTAAGCCAAGCAGAAAAATTACCTACGAAATCTCAGTAAGCCAGTTACTCTTGATAAACAGTAGGATTTGATAAGCAGAAAGCTAATGAAAGATAATTATATTTTCAGTAATTGCATTAGTGGAGTTTCACTGGAGAGAAGAGAGAATAACAAGGTGTGTGGAGAGGAACCAAAGCCTGAGAGCTTATTGTGAAGGAAGAGAGCCAAGGGGAATTCACATGCATACATGTCAACACACTGATTTTCTCTGGCTTTGTGCTCTGAAGGGCAGAGGCTGAATTTCTAGGTCAGAGGAAGTGTTCAGGTTCAGTGAGGAACCTCTACAGGACTGGACTGACCGAGCAAATTCCAGATGCAAGGATTTAGTAATCAGGAGGGCCCCTGTGCCTCTGAAGGTGCAGGGGCAGAGACAAAACATCTGTGAGTCACAGATTTGCAAACATACTCTCCAGGTACAGGTGCTTGATGAGAAAGTTTGGCTTTCAGAACAGAAAGTATCCTGAAGGTCCTTGGAGGCCAGCAACACGTATTTGTACATAGATATAATTGAGAGTGAGCACAGAAAGAGTGAGTCTGACTTCTGACTTTTAAAGAATTAGTAACTGGGCTTTCCTCAGCAGCTTGTGAGTCCATGAGTAACACTACAGGTTGTAAAAACATGAGAAGGGCTTATTTTCTTTTCTTAATTTCTAATTAATGACAAAACAATTAACAGCATTTTAACATTCTGATTGCCTGGGGTCATAGCTAGTTAATAGTAAACCAAGAAATTATGCATCAGACTTCTACTTTCCAGCTTGGGAAACTGCACTAGGCAGGGCTGTTTATTTAGTAGAAGTAAAACAGTAAAAAACATTTTCCTTCCAGAAGTAAAATGAAAAAAGGTACAAAACTAATAAAAAAAATGGTATAAAACTGTGTAGCCCTGCAGTGGGAGCAAGGCAGCCATTGAGCAGCCTGATGTGGATTAGGAAAGTACTAAATGGATGAGTCTGTAAGGTTGCTGGACAGGTACCAGTTCTGCTGAAATTTGCCTAAGTAATCAACTATCAAGACATTCATAAGAGGACATTTCATCCCATCCTGAGTAACAGCTTTGATTCTTCTACTTTGCTTTTTAACTTTCATTTGCCACTATGAGATCAGAGTTATTTCCTCCTGACAGTTACTCAGCCCTTAGGATGAAGGGTAAATATTGAGCCATTACTGCTTTGGATCCTGGTGCACCTGAGCTGTACTCAAGGTGTAAAAACTGACAGTGAATCTCCATGTTTCATTTTGAAAGGCTCCAGACTCTGTGGTTTTTTTTAAGATCAGTCTTTCCTATATTTTTTCTTTGTTTTCACAGCTAATTATGCTCTCTCTTCCGAGGTCTTCGGAAGATCTTCCATTATCTCTGATAAAAGCTGACAAAAAAGGAATTATTTAGGAAAATATGTTACTGTTTCCTCACATCTAGAAAAATTTAGATAGCTCTGCCTTGCTACCACAGATGACCAAGAGTTTGGAAAGAATTAAATAAGGGTATGAATTAAGGGCTTGGAATGAAAAAATATTAATTTTGAGGGAATGCTATAAATTAATGAACCTGGCTAAGCAGAAATTAAGTGGGAGATGAAATTATATTCTACATGAGCATAAATACCAAAAACAAGCAAGAAAATGTTAAGGGTGAAGCCCAAGGAGACAAAACTAGTGAACTAGACTAACTGGACTAGATTGAGCAATAGAAAATACCAGAAGAATGTAGTAAATGAGAGGTGGGCGGCTGTGATGTGTTCTGGTAGAATACTGATGCAACACTGAACAGGAGAGCCAAACCTGACAGCCCAGTTCAACCACAGAGATTTCATGTCAGTGTTTTTTCAGCTTATTTAATTAATTAACTTTTACATTGGAAGAGATGGTTTGTTGTTTGGTTGGGCTGTTTTTTTATTTTGCTTTTTTTTTTTTTTTTGCATTTATATGATTATTTTCATCTTAAAGACCAGGAAAAAAAAAAAGAGACAGTGAATCATGGCAGACAAGATTTGCATGAGTAGATTTGGTTTCCATATGAGAATGGAAAGGTAACATTTATAGAAAGACATCATAGTTCATAGTGGTAACACAGGCCACTGGAGTTTTTGGGAAGGTACTAGCAAGTTATGAAAGATGAGAAAAGAAATTTCAATGCTTGAAAAGAGAAAATATTTTTACTTAATGTTTCCCACTTTCTAAAAATAAACACTATCAGTTTTTTAAAATCTACTTCTTAAATAATGACAGCTATATCCTAAATTAGGATTATAAAATCACCCATAACAATATAACACTTTTAGATTGATTACAGAACTTCTCTTTTTTCTAAGCATGTATCAATTTAAAACTGGCTATTTGTTGTTCATTGAGTATATTATGTGAAATCTATTTCCTTGGCAGCTCCATTTTTCAGATGTATTGATTGATCATAATGAATAAAATCATGGGGTTTTACTTTTACTAAACTATTAAGTTTCGAGTTAATCTGGGACTGAATATCCCATGAAAACATCATACTTGATACAGATCAATGAATAATAATTCTTTTTAAAATTCCCTAATTGAATGAAATAAATACAAATGGAGAATTTGTAGCTGCATGAAACCACTGACTCTTTCATATACCTTCAATGATCAAAGGCCAGGAAAAGTTACTGTTTTCAAATCTCACATTTCCATGTTTTACTTTGAAAAAAAAATTTTCCACAATTTGAATGTGAAAACAGAATATCCCAGCAAGGCCAGTACAGCTAATGTCACAGGAAGAGGAGCAAACACCTTAAGCAATGCACAGCATTAAAGAATAGGCCAAAGTGACTCAGAGGTTTGTAAGGTCACTGAGCAGTGTCCTTTGTTTGCCAGAACCTACTCTTTGGTGAAATTCACTGTGATCTCTTTGTCAGCTGTTTACAGCAAGTAATGTTTAATGTTTTGCTTAACTTCTCTGCCCTTACTTTTGGTGAGGCATATTGACAACAAAATAAAATCTGGAGCTAATTTGCTGAGACCCTGATTAGTTGTGTAGCAGTTTAGCTATATTCAGTCATATGTGAATGGAACACATCAATATCCATGAGTTGTAAATACCTTCATAAAATTTATGTTATCTTTTTTGGGAGCAGATAAATTGTAGCTGAATACATGAAGACAGAGAAGTTTTTCTAACCAAGCCAACATTTAAAAAAATAAATCAAACAAAACCTAACTAAAACCAAACCCTACAACAACAAAAACCCTAATAGTAACAGGTTGTGGGATAATCTTCTCTTCAAAAATTCAGCAATGACCCAAAAACATAATGATCCAAACAAATGGTCCTGGCTACTGCCTCATCATCTTGAGCAAACAGCAAACTACTCTGCACTCTCTATAAAGAGAACCCCTAACTGCACACAGGACTTGTGCCAGGAGCACGTGGGGACAATCTTCTGGCACAGCCCTCTTGTCACAGACTGTCACACTGTCACACAGCTGAGTCAGGGTTTCAGGTTAACCACTGCAGTTTTAGATATGCTAATAGAAAAAAAATCTATTAAAAATACTAAATTCTGTTAAAGAACTATTTTTCTTAAAATTGGTGGTTTTCTGAGTCAGAGGGAAAATGAGTTACAGACTGGAACACAGAATATGGCCATGCAGCAGCATCACCATTGATTTTGGCTTTTCTAAATGAGCAATTAAGTTATTTACCATTGCACAATTAAGCCCTCAGTAAAACAGAGGAAAATCATGTTACAATTCCCTAGAATGTTTCTGGGGACAGGCTGTACCCAAGAACCTTGCTGGTGCTTAGAAGGCAAAAGAGAGAAGCTGTAATTAAAACTTGCTTCCTTGAAATACTAGCAAAGAAGTCAGCCATACTGCTGAATTTCAGGTGTGGATACAGACAATAAAATGGGACCTACAGAAATAATTTATTTAACAATACAGGACATCAATAACAACTTTCTAACACCAGATAATTTAAGCAATGAATCACTAATAAAAGTATTAAAGTTTATGGGTCATATTCATTTAAATGAGAAATTATGGACATATAGAATCTTCATTTCACTTTATTTTTGAAAGAAAAAAAAATGCTTGACATATTTCTTTGCAAGGTTTGAGAACTTCATCAGCTATTCTCTAGAAAAATCCTATTCCAACCTAATGGATATGTGCTAATGAGAACAATTCTGTAGCAGAGTATTTTGTTACATTTTTTCATGTTTTCATCATAGTCACAATGAGGTGGCTACATACTAGTGACTTGATAAACTACAGGATTGAAGTATATAATTTTTGGCTGGATTTAGGAGCAGGGTTTTCCCAAGAAAAGTGTTCCAGCTGTGCAGTTCCTTTGCCCCTTCCCTGGGCTGACATCTCCCAGCACTGGGTGGGTTCCACTCACCAGTTCCAGTGGTGCTCATTCAACATCACCATTTCCAACACCAGTCCTGACTCTCATTTATTAATGAAAGTATTTTTTAAAATGTAATCTTCTAGGATCAGAAAAAAAAAAAAAAAAAAGCAAAAAAGAAAATTCTTTTACCTACCTTGCAGCATAAGAATATGGGCAAGAGGGTGGGAGAGTGCAGGAGTAGAAAACGAGTGATATAAGTGTGGGGACTGCACCTTGCTGCTTGATTTGAATGCCTGCAGTGCAGCAGGTTCTGTGCAGACTCAGTTTATAGATCAGCTAGGTTACATTGAGCTTTAAACCAGAGCTACATCCCTTTCTCTGGATGGTAAAGTTGAGCACTTTTAAGCACTTAGGACCATGCTCAAGTTCTCCTGGTGACCAGTTAGACATAGCAGAAAGAAAAGTTACCAAAATTGACAAAACTGTAATACTAAGAAACAATTTGGGTTTTGTTTTGTAGGAGAATTCAGGCTTGAACATCAGGGAAAAACAAAACACAAACCAAAAAAACACTGGAAATCACTTATACCAAGCAATACAGCAAAATCCTTCCCCTGTTGAGAAAAATTATCTAAAAATAGACATAGAAAATGTATACCTGCTTTAGTAAACTTTAAGGGGCATTTCTTCATGAAAAAAAATATACCTAAATCAGCTCATACTTGTAATTATGCTGAAATATAGTTAATTAAAGCTCCAATTCATGGTACTACATATTTTTCCCATGTGTATGATGTTGACAGGAGCATATCTGCATCAGAAATTTAATTTCTGCCTTCTTTTTTTCCAGTGGGCCTGAATTTGACTGAGTAATTCACTCAGGAAGGAATTAAAATTCTAATACAGCATGAATTTTTCTACAACCAGACACTGTTACAGCTGGCATTTATATTTCATGCTTCTTGTTTTCTCATACTTCACACAAAACCTTATCCTTAGAATGCAAGGGCCCTGAACACTTGAATCACATTGAGGATGTTATGAATCAGACTCTCTAGCAGAGAGCCTGATTGCATTTGGAAAAGAGTAATTCCAACAGGTTTGAGCAGCTGTAGTCTACATCTCATCCTTTCCCCTGAAATTTTGATTAAATGTCATAGAGTGCATTATCACTGGTGTTCTGTATTGACCACAAAATTAACCTCCATGAGGGTTCACAGCTCAGCAGGCTGAGGTTTTGCTGTCTCAACCACTTTACCATGACACAAGAAAACCAGGATCAGGACCCTCCATCAATAAATGTAAACAGTGCTCACCTCCTGCTTCTGAACCTCCTGCCAAAGGGAACTGCAGGTCATCTGGATCAGACACTTGTCTGGTTTCATCCTTTCTGCAGGGAAAAAAGTTACATCCACTGCTTTGCCTTGGCCACAGACTAATAAGAGAGCAAACAGTTCCCATGGATCATCTGACTCAGCTACTTTTATTTTGTTTAAATGTCCAGATTGCCTCCTTGTGATCACTTCAGACATAGTCATTGAGACAGCCTCAGAATAAATACTGTCCTTCTTTTCTAAAAAATTCCTTTATTGACTGTTTCTTTGTTACAGTTCAGTACTAGACTCACCATCCGTCTTTACCTGATTTTTTTTCTTAAAAATTTTCTCTCCTGGATAACAGTAACAATTGATGTTGAGTCATGAAAGCATTCCTGATTCTATCTCAATATTTGTTTCAATGGATATTAAATAGTTCTGATCATCACCTGCCTACTGAAGTAATCAATGTCACCACTGGCTCTAAAATAGCTGGTTGAATCTTACGGAAACTGAATTATGTGCCTCTTATTGTTTGTCTATCCGAAGTTAAAAATGTTCTTTCTAATGAAATCTACGTAATTTCTTGGATGATCAGATAAATGGTACATGTAAGAGCTACAGCAGCCTTTTTTGGAATGTAGTTCATTCTTCCATTAACTCTTCTGTTTCCATAAGTGGTACTTAATTCTGCTAAGAGGTGATGAGAAGTTTCTTTTCTGTGAAATTATTTCTGACCAAGAAAAAAGTTTTTTTTGAAGGAGGAGAGAATAAAATCCTAGTGACAGGCTCAGTGAAGCCTCTTTTCCTGTGAAGGTTCTTTAGGGTCCAAAAGAATACACAGCTACTGAGACATCATCCTCAAACTGCCTGTATTGTGGTGTGGATTTCTTGTGAGTTTCTGTGGCAATCACTTTTAGATTCCTAATTTATTGATGTAGTTCTTCAAAGATGAAATAATCCAAACTGAGTAGTCACTATCTACCTGAAAACTGTGCACCACAAAATTCTGAAAGATTAGGCATGAGCTCAGCCCTACTTTTACTATACCTGACCAGAATCTCCAATTCTCCATCCGCCCCACAGGACCAAGCAAAAGACACAAAATCTCCAAAGCAGTCTTACCAGAAAAATTGAAAGTAGTCTCATTTTCAGAATGGGTCGATTAAATCAAGGACCTGGCTCTCATCACAGTTGATAGGAATAAAGCAGTAAGATCATTGAAACACTTGAATCAAAAGCTAGTAATTTGCCAATCCCATTCTAGGGAGAAAAATCCTATCTATTTATCAAAACAGAGTTTGCAGTATGTGCCCTCATTACCCCTATTCCCAATTCTGAGAAGTCAGATTGCAGTACCTTGTGCAGGAACTCACTGAGCTGAAGAGTACAAGGGAGGTCACTGGTGGGAAGATTTTGTAACCCACTAAAATTACAACTTTCAGATTCCAGCCCAACCTGTTTGGAGCCAGAGCTGCTTTACAGGTTCTGTAGAGCAGAGCCCTTGTATGAGCTGAGATTTCCTGCCACAGCTGAAAACAGACTATGCATTACAACATCAGCATCTTGGTTGATAATTAATCTTTGCAGTGAGCTCCTGTTTTGACCTTGCCAACAATATAGAGAAAAATATGATCAAAGAAAAGCTATTGAGACTGGACATAGTTTTGGGGTTTATCTTTTTCCAATAAAAAATGCACACCATTTTCAAGCATTATTACAAACATCACCTTTAAACACAGCAGAAGACTTATCTTGACAGACACAGCAGCACCGTAAATTATTGGCAAGATTCATATAAAACAAAATGATGGGTAAAATTGAGAAATAATATTTTGGTATTGGAGCCTATATTAGTCTTGGAGATAAATGATGCATGCCAAGAATTCTTATGCTTTGTTGTAGAGCTGGAAGAGAGAAACTGTGTGTGTTCAAAAAATTGTTGATAAGGATATAGGGAAAAGAGCCAGCCTAGAATAATCACCACTCACCTGCCAGAAGACAAAACATTATATTCCTTGGCCAAAGACATCATCCTGCCTTTTCCAAAGGATTTGTGAGAACAGCTTTAGGATAAAGTTGTTCCCCTGTGATGTCTTCTGTTGAAATATATTTTTAAAAATAATTATATGAAGTGATAAGCCTCAAAAAGAAAATCATTCTCAAAGAAGAGAGAAGAGAGAGTGAAGGACAAGTGGCCACGTTAATAGGATAGGAGGGATGCAAGGTGGTGTTTAACTGAAGAGTAACAGAGATCAGGAAGGTTACAGAATTTTGGGAGGGGGGAACATGGGTGGCAATAAAGAGGGCTATTATGGGAGGTTTACTCCAGCTTCACTCTTCCCTATGTTCTAATGTTGAATAGAAAGGAATGTATGCAAGTCTAAAAGAAGTTTTATATCACTATTTACCTAGCAGACATTAAACAAGAACGTAGTGTTCTTTTGGGAAGCAAGAGAAATTCAGACATTTATTTTATAAAAGACACACGTTTTCATGATTATGAAAGAGCAAAATGGCCCAGGTGAAGTACTTTCAACTGTTTCTTTATGCCTAGATTTTGGCTGCTGAATAACACCAAAAAAAGGGACAAAAATTTACAAATTATTTAGAATGAAATTATTATCTTCCATTGTAGTCAATTCATGGACAGTCCTGCATTTGGACATGTGGATGTGGCTGCCATTGGAAACCAGAAGATACATCCACCTGTCTCATCCCATAAGCAGAACTGGCTGAGTCACCAGCAATATTAGTTTGCAGATAGATTTAATCAAATCCACAGCTTTAGCTGCTGTCCCTGGGAACTTTCTGACCCTCATTTGAGGCACAGGCTGAAAGTCAAGACTTGTGGAAATCAAAGACAGAACTCCCATTGACTTCAGCAGGATTGCACTCAGCCAAATAAATGAATGGCTGTTCGCTCACAGGCAAAACACAGACCAGTCTGCATGTCTGTCACTACAGCAGAGCCATGGAAGGAATAATGCTGGCAAGATGCAGCCCTAAATTCAGTGCAGCTTAGAAAACCTTCATTAAAAAGTGAGGAAAAACACAGAAATTATTGTGGAATTAAGCTGATGCTAACTGAAGTATATAAGTACCAAGGGGAAAAAAAAGAAGATTGAAGACAAGTTGTGTTGTACAGTCGCTGTTATGAAAACATATCCTGACTAACATCCGGGAGCTGTTTGTCCTGGAACCAAGGTGAGGAATGCAGAGTTGCTGTAAAAATTAAGAGTATCACTACAGTGTATTCAAGACATTAAACAATATTTATAATCCAGTAAGGATCCATAATACTAAGCATAAACAGTTTCATTTAATTTGATTTTAAAGCAGAGGTTTTTTCCATTTTTTCCATGTTACTTGAGGAACATCTTTTGCAGACGATGACAGCTCAGTGACACTTGGTTCTTGCAGAAGAACAGTCTCTCTAAGTTTAAGAATATTGCACAAAAGTAGTATTCTTTTTTTCTTTTTCTTAAGAACTGGGAAATGAGGGAAGTGAGTAAAATTTTTAACATTAGCAGATTGTTTGCTTTTATGTAAACAGCCTCAGGGGATTAGATTAAATGCAGTATTTAAACAAGCAGATTCAGTTTCATAATAAATGAGCTTTTAAATTATTCTGACATATTCAATCACACAGAGAAGTTTTCCCCAATTCAGAAAAACTTCTCTGACTTTTTTCAATTTGTTTGCCTTACATCAGCAAATAACCTTACTCTTCTCCTCAGAAAACTTGCTTTTGTGCTGAGACTTGTGATCTCATTTTCATTTACATGAGCCAATCTTATCCTTAGGATTTAGAGATTTATAAACATTTCATGGTAATCTTGATAATGTATTTGTGATGTATTGAATCCAGTCCTAATGAAGGTTTGTTTTAGAGAAAAGTAAACAAGAGGGACTTGTTCTCATCTCTTGCAATTTGGCAGCAGAGTCTCCTACAGAGAGGAAATGAGTTGTCCCATGGTTAGCCTCCTGGTCTGGAACTCAGAAATTCCTGATTTCCTCTGTTCTGCTGTAGACATCCTGAATGACCTTAAATAAATTTCTCTCTACTTCTGATCCCCCTGTATAAAATTAAATAATAAAAATAATACCTGCTTCCTGGTTAACAGATGAAGGAAAATTAAACACAGCTGAAAAGCGCTCCATGTCTATCAGCCCAGTTTATGTGTTTGCTCCATAATGGAAATCCAGTCTTGAGAGACACATACTTTGTTCCATTCTAGACTTTGGTCCATGTCCATGTATGATGAGTTTTATGGGATGTTTTTAACATTTCTAATCCCAGCTTCAAAGTCTTTATGTCTGTTAGATCTGTTAGCCATGTACCAAGGGCTGCTCATATGGTTACTGCCAATGGAGTTCACAATTATAGTGGAAAGTGATGACTCAGACCAGTGATGACTCCAATTGTAGAATACAAGGCTGGAAGGGATTTTAAGGATCATCTGGTCCAACCTTTCTTGGCAAAAACACAGTGTAGACAAGATGGCCTAGCACCCTATCCTGTTAAATCATGAACTATCCAAATTTAATTAAAATTCCTAGGTAATTACTTATATTGCTTAACCTTTAAGCTGTTACTTAGATAACAGGTAATCAGACAAAGTAGGAAGATGGAAATTTATACTGTTTCCTGCTATGTGCACTGAGAAAAAAATCTACTCACAAGAGAATAGTTATGAAAGAATAGTTAAATTATTCTCTTGATATTTTGTGAAAAATACTATTGGACCAGTTAAAGAAAATACACTGGAAATATATTGGAAACAATATTCTATGTTTATTCCCACTGTATCATGTTTGGCCTCCTACTCAGGATTTCACTTTTGTCTAACACTGAAAATAGGAAATAAAGCAGAGACTGATAGACTTCATTGAGTTACAATAGCATAATTATAGGAAAAAAATAAATACACTAATCATGTAATTTACTTTGGGGCTAGAAAGTTTGAGAAGTAGGACTGAGGAAATCCTAACTAAGGAAGATGTGATAAATTTTTACTACTATATTACCTTGCCAGTGTACACTAATCCTAACCTTATCACCTGTACAGAAGGGAGCTCAGTCCAATCCTTGCATCTTTTGTAAAAAGAACAATAAAGGTGTAGGTAGAACTAAGCTAGTGAAGAGTATTGGCAGCTGATGACCAGAGAGCAATAATGTAATGAAGACCATTACACTGCACTCATATCCCAAATCTTATTAGCATTATCATTATAAGATCAATTTATTGACAGGAGGGAGAAAACACCACAACTTCACCAAATAACTGACCCAACATTTTCCCAATAATTTCTTTTCCTTGATTCTCTTTACATAGTGATATCTCATCTACAAAGAGTTAGAGAAAGTAATATATACAGTACATATAAAATGAGGTAATATGACATTTGATAAGCCAGTCTTTCTTCTTTTTTCTTCTAGTACACCTGGGTTTAGAGGCAATAATAACAGTAAAACTTGGAGAAAAATTATCAACTCAAGCTCCTAAGACAACATTTTCTCTGTAATAAGTAGCTCAAAATATAAAGCTTAAGTGGGCTACTTTGCAGGCAGTTTTGGAGGAGAAAAAGTTTTAGTTCCCTCTCACACACCTCCACTGTAACTCACAGCAGAACTTTGTAGCAAAACTATGGGAATAGGAAGGCATAGTGGATAATGCTGCATCAGGACCTCTTATCTTACAAAGCAAGTGTATACACAGCTAGTTGTGAAACCAGAGTTTAGCTCTGCACCCAGATTAGCAAACCCATCAGCACAGGCAGTGCTGTGCCCATGGTCTGGGGACGCATCAGTGCCTGCAGACATTTCTATTTGATCATCAAACCAGCACCACAAACACACCTGCTTAGAGAAATTGCATTTCCGTACACTATAAGGTTCTCTTACCTGACTAGTTTTTCCTTCTTTCATTTACAAAAGCTTTCCCAAAAAGTGCAGCTACTCCCTCCCTCACTATTTTCCACAGAACTCAGTTCTGTTTTCTTTCAGTGGCATTCCAAGCCCTGCTTGTTGTTAAGAAAACCTCAATGTGATCTGACACTCTGAACTTGGAGACAGACATAAGTAGGTCTGACAGGAACACTTCCAAAGTGTAATTTAAAAAATTTTTTCAAAAAAGTTTCTAATTTACCAAAAGTGACCCTGGATTGACTTTAATCACATATCTAGCCTACCCAAAACATCACCTTCTAACTTTACTCCACATTCTTTACCACCTCCTTCATATGAGCTACTCTTCACAGCTGTGTCACCTAATCAAAGCTGTGTTTACTGGATAACTGCTTTAACATTGTTCCTGTGACAACAATACAAAATAACAGCAGTTGTACATGTTTAATTTGGTGGTCAACATATCAAATGACAGCTTGAAATAACAAAGTGCTTGAAGAGGAGGGGAAAGAAGAGAGGGAGAGTGCCTTCATAGCCAGCACCTAAGTGAGCTATTTCCATTTCCCCAATGCCACAGAAGACAAAGAAAATTAGAGTTATTTAATTTGTGCTTGGACAAATAAGAATGGAATTTTTTTAATTCTTATTTTCCATCTGAGAGTCAAACACTACTGACGTGGCTGCAGCAGAAGCCACAGCCTTTGCTTGGCTCTAGAGGAAAGGCAGCATGGGTCTTCAATCACACCTTGGGCTCCTTTCTGCAGCAAGATGCAGCCAAAGCTCTAGTTCATCTCTCTAAGCTCTGTTTGTGTTGGGTATTTTCTAACAGCATCATTTCCATTTCTATTCTGTACTACATTATTGTAAGACAAACATGAAAAATTATTTCCCTGTCTTTCACACTGTCTTCTTCTCTGCATTGTATCTTACCTTCACTAGAGACATAGCTGATCTGGAGATCTCAGTTGAAGATTTTGAGGCTCATGCTGTCTGGAAATTGTAATTCTGATGATGAATTAAAATATTAAGTCCTGGTCCAGAAAAACCACTGATTTTAACAAGTTTAACTTGTCATTATGTCCTGATCTAAACCAGCTGCTCACATTATATAGTGACAAGTGAACACTATCCTGAAACAGAATGTGTGCATCACCTATAGCTCTATTTCCATACCAAATCCCATGAATCCCCAAATATTATCAACTTTAAAGAGATTCCAATATTAATTCAATATTAATTCAAGTTTGTCACAGAGAAAGAAATACATCTAAAACAGCAAACTACCCTGTCTTCTCTAGCCTGGTTGTTTCTCTGAGTCTTCTTTGATTTTGATCATATTTCACATTGATTTTCAGGTTCAAATAAAGGCATAATCCTACTGAGTTCCTCTGCAGCTGATGTGAAAACAGAAAACATGCAAATAATTGGGGTTTTTTTGTTATTGTTCAGTAGCCAACAGGAAAATAAAAAACACAAAACCAACAGCAATCAAAAAGAACAAGTTAGTGGTTATTGTTTTGGGTCTGTCTCAAACTGAAATGTTTCCACATACTCAGCCAATTAAGACAGATCATTTGAGATTAAACAAAACATTTCATTCAAAGAGAAATAAATCAGACATACTTAGTAATACCAGCCAGGCAGAGTCAGAAGGTATTAAGAAAGAAACATCTTTGTGTGCCTGCTCTGTGTACCAGAGGTGGTGATCCTGTGGCTCTCGGGTCACAGAAGACCCACAGGCAGTCCAGGGATGATTCCTGTGCCAGGCCTGGCTACGTAAAGCAGCAGGGTTAGGTTTGTGGGAACGTGCTGGCTCTGAACCCTTCAGAAGGAAGGAGCCAGCTGTGGCCAGCACTCTTTGCCTGGATCAGTGACAGGTTCAGCCTCAGGGAGCTGTTGTCACCTCATGCCTGTGACCTTCTTCTCAGTTTCCTCTTCTCAGCTTTTGAGTTACAGCATTTTGCTCCTTGATCAAGTGAAATAAGGAACACAACTCACAAGTTACACCTTTTTCTGTTGAAAATCATCCAAAATATGGGTTACTTGAGCATTGACACTGCCTGCACACTCCAAGAAGAAAATTCACTCATCCTATGAGTAGATCAGAGCAGTAGATTGGGACATCATGGAGAAAACCCTGGTAAGCATATATCCTAGGACATATTCTTCATCTTGTATTGCCTGAAATAGTATACTTTGAGAAGTAAATTGTTCACCTAAAAACAGTGGGTCAGAGGTATTAAAGAAAAATTCATGTATGTCTTGAATTCCTTTGGGGTTTAGTGTAGACCAATGTGATCGTCCATATTTCCTCATAAGTTGTTTAAATTTCTAAATAAATTCATGCTTTTGCTTTTTTGGAAAAAAATCTGTTCACATGGTATCTCCTGAAAAAATAAACAATCTTTAAGCTTTAGAATAACTATGAGAATAAGCCTCTTCCTATGCAGCTTTTTCCTGAGAAGAAAAGCCTTGAATTTTAACATAAAAATTAATTACCACCTAGAGAAAAAGTAACACACTTAATAACACCAGTAATGGAACCACCATTAAGGGTACATGCATGAGCCTCCAATAAAAGATAAAGGTTAGTAAATCTGTTTTTTCAACATGATAAAGGACACCATTCTTTACTAGTCACTTCTTTTTAAAGTACTTTTGACAGCCAAGTTTTGTCAAACTGTTGAATTTTATAAAAACAAAGGGTGCTGCCTTTTCAAAGTTCACATAATGCTTGAAGTGAAATGCAGATGTTTAACTCACCACAAGCCTCAATATTTTGTTTATTTAACAAAGAGGTTGAGGAATTCATGTGCCTCTTCTAGAGCCACATTGCACGCTGCTTTCAGAGACTGCTCCTGCTCATGTCAAACCCTCCTGCCTTGTAAACTTGGGTCAACACTGACTGCCCTGCAGAAATTGCAAGGAGGGCTTGGAAGTTGCAGGCCTGTGAACAAAACAAGCTGTAGGTAGCAGCTGCCTAAATAAAATACAGCAGGGATATGAAGGAAAGAACCTGAATTTCTGCAAGAAGTTAAACAAAATTAATTCACTTCCCCCTCTTCAGGAATAAAATTCAGTAGCAATTCAGTTGTATAATTAGAAGTATCTAATATCAGGGTAAGTCAAAAGTCACAAAGAAAAGATTAAGGGTTTTGAAAGCAGGCAAATTTTCCATTACATTTCAGCTGTTGAAGTCTTTTTGACCCTTTTCTCCTGCAGCTTTTCTCTTAAAAGCTTGTGCAGGAAAAAGCAAGTCCTACTCACCCTGCTTCCTTTGGACAAGCTGCTTCTGTTCAGAAGAAAAAAGTGTGTGAATCACATATCATGAAATGGCTGACTTCAGCCTGGAATCTTGAGCTACCACAAATAAATACTAAGTCAAAGGAAAATGTTAGTGGGATTTTCATAATTTAAAACAAGTGATGGCCCCTGATCAGGACAGCCTTCAACTACCCAAAGTTTTTCTGCAGTGAGGTACCACACTGGTTGAATAGCACGGCATTAGTCCTGCTGAAGTGTATAAAAAACCTTAATAAGGTGATAATGCCACTTCACAAGTGTGAGGATCCGTCACCAGGATTGTGTCCCTAATTCATATTGACCCTACAAAGCAGTCACCTCACACAGCTACACCAGCAAGTGAATGCACTCTGGAACACTACAAGCTTTTGTGTTGGCTTTGCACATAATGGAAATGTTGCTTAAGAGTTGTTGAGCAATCTCCTGCAAGGAAATCTGTAATTATGAGAAACCTTTTCCTAAGGGATTTTCTGTTTTGAAAGATGTTATGCACTATGATTTGTGAGGTGTTTGAACTTCCTTGGGGTTGGGAGTAAAGGCTCTTTGTTTGAGAGCTTGGTTATTTGAGGGTTTATAGTTTGGGAATTTTTCTGCACTGTAAGCCCAATGAATTAATTCCCCATTTTCCCCAAACTTTCTTTGTAGCTTCTGTTTTGTTATCACCTCCCTGACTGCACTGATAATCCAAACCCAGCATAAGGTGCATATTAGTACATTGCACAATTTCAGGCTCTTTTGGCATGCCACCAGGTAGCAGCTGACTCAGATAAAAATGGAGTCACTGGGAACCTTTTCCTGGACCTCAGAGGGCTGCAGGAAGGCCTGAGAAGACCAACTCATTAATCTAGTCATTAATCTGGTCATTTTCGTTGTGAATGTCATGGTGAATGTCGAAACACACAGATATTAAGGTTACACTCTAGAAATCATGACAGGTTCACTGTGAAAGGATAAGGAAATTTGCCTCTTTCTGGTTGTCCCTCCAGTTCCTTGTGTTTTGGGAAGCTAATTCTTTACTGGGGTGTCTGGTTGAGTCTTTTTGTTGCTATAGGGTGAAGTCCCATCTGGGAATTGTCCAGCATGAAGGTATTTAAGCAAAAGATATTTCTTCTTGGTCTAGTGAGTTAGTCTCAGTATGGTTCATTCTCTACTTTATTTTTCTTACATTAATAAAAAAACTGCAGAGTATTTTTTACCTCTCAAATAGTTTTAATTACTTCCTCTCCAATAGGAAATGTAGTCCATAGCTTCCTTTCCCTTGCAATAACACAGCAGAGTTCATAAAACTGTAAATAAACTGTCTCTTGTCTGCTTGGCAGAAAAAAATATTGGATTGCTGCCATCTTTTGGTTACACTCTAAGATAACTGCTGTCAATTAGATGTTGTTTTTCTAAACCAAACACAAGAATAAAGTATTCTAAAGACATTTGTGACGTTGGGGTAATAAAGTGAATTCTCTGAACAAATACATATCCAGGAACATTTTCTCTGTCGTCACTAAAGTTTCAGAAGCAACTTCAGTGTACTTGTACAAGGATCTGTGGGAACACCTGCTTGAGGCAACAGAATGTCAGGGTGCTTGAAAATAGTACATTTTAGATTTTTTCTAATCACAGACTAATCATTGTATAACTTGTGATCTTTGGTTTATGAATTTCATTCTTTGCTTTGAGAAGTTATTTTATATTTCACCACAGCCATAAATATACATAGCTGTATTTTTTGGAGTCTTTACAAATTTTTCAGTATAATGTTTGGGATTTAATAAGCCCTCACAAACCTGAATAATCAGAAGTTTTAAATAATGATTTCTCTGATCCATCCAAATTAAATGGCAACACATGGGCATAGTTAAAGAGCAGAGAGCAAGTAAGCACATGCTCCCCATTGGTTTTGCCTTTACGTCAACTGATGAGCAATGACTAAAATTGCAGACTTCCATCACTGCTCCAGCTTTCTCAGACTGTAAATATATTCACAGCTGTTTCATTTAGGAGACAAGAACACAATGAATGCAAGGAATACAGTTGACAAACAATTTAGCAGCTGAATTTCAGGCAAGCTGAATAGCTCACAAATTATCATGCCAGCTGGAATGTCTCAGAAAGTGTTCAGGAAGACGTACACAAACTACTTCTCTCAATTTCAGTGAGAAATCAAGATGAGAGCCTCCTACTTCTTGGCAGTCGCTTGATAAACAGAAGAACAGATAAAAAAAAATATTGCAGTGAATCTGTGGCTTCGTGAGATTGTGTGTAATTCCTCTAGTCCACACTATCTGCAGCTGGAATTTCACAATAGACCATATTTTTCATGCTCAAGGTGTGGAATATTTCCCACTTAGCCTGTAGTCCATGGTGCACCCAGCAGACAGCTCTGGTAAACCCAGAAAGATGTGTATTTGGTACCTATATCCCAGCTAAGATAGTAATGACCCCAGATAAATGTAGGCACCTGACACACCTTTTGCACCCAAAATCAGCAGGACAAGTCAGTTAACACTATTCACTGCATAAAACCTTTATATCATTATGGAGAAGTTCAAAAGAACTGATCAATGCTAAAAGTATTTCCAAGCTACCATTTTATTGTGCCTGGAATAGGATGGAGTTAGTTTTATCACTGTTATCAAATGTTTATGTTAGTGCCCAAAGGTACTAATCTAATTAGTAGTAGAGGTGCTTGTGTTTTGTAGTGCATAAACAAGTTACCTATATCCTGCCAGGCTTACAGTCCATTTGATCAGGACATTTCTATTTCATTAATGAAGCTATAAAATTTATATTAACTAAACCTTTATGTCACTGATGAGCAACCTGTTGCACACAGGTCAAATATGACAAACAGTGCTACAGTCAGTGGTACACAAATAAAATGGCAATAACTGTGAAAAACCTTCTGAATGCCAAAATGAGCAAAGGTACAGAAAATAACCTGGAGGAATGAGGGTAAGAAGCAGGGGAATATTTTGCACAGACATAAAAAGTCTTTTCCATCTCCAATTAATTCTCTTACATCTATCTGGAAGCTTCCCCAAAACTGACATTGAATTTCAAGGCTCAGAAATTATGTTTCTTCCTAGGCAATTACTTTCTCTAGTAATAAATTTATTAGTAATAAAATTAAACAAAAGGTCTTTAAATATCCCAAAAACTTAGTAGGAAGCAGGCTTTCATATTCAGCTCTATCCCAACCTGTGTGGAGATACGGAACTCACTCCAAGAAAGGTGCTGCACAGAAAATGCCGACATGCCTTTACAAAGACAGAAAATATTTGCAATATATATTACAGTCCTATAATGTGTTACTTGTGGTTATTTCAGTGTATATGAGCTCATGAATTTAAAATGCATAATCTACCTGATCATCTGATGTCTCCACAAGGTATTCAGACCACATGCCCCAGCCAGACCAAAGTGGCCACTGATGACATGCATACAGGAGAGAACTCCACATCCAGAAGTTCACACCCAGCAGCAACACCAGCTGCTTAGAAAATAACATCTTTTGCCCCTTTGAACTGGACAAAATATGTTGTACAATGATCAAGGACATGAAATAAATATATTTGCAGTGAAGTTTTCAGTGTCACTTCCCAGGGTATAATTGTGGTTTAAAAGCTCTACCAGTGGAAGAACAGCATTTTGACATGGCAGCTTGTGATGCTACAGAGGAATAAACAGTCCATGCTCACTGTCAAATACAAAATTATATTCCATGGCATTGAAAAAGCAGAAAGCAAACTTGCTACTAATTTCAAACTCAATGAAGGAGGAGTTTAATTTATCTCAATATTGAATGAAGGCTTTGATGATTTTCCTCTTTAATTTCAAGGTTCCAAGAAAGACTTCTATGAATTTTCATATGATAGAAAAGAAGCCTTTTGATATCAAAGTAGCACTTAATTTGAAGTATTATCTAACTTAAAGCATTACTCAGGCAGCACCACAGAGATTACATTTGCTTCAATATAAGAGTGTGTATGAATTTACCAGTTTGTGTTGTGGTTTCCTTGTAGTGCACACCCACAACACTGACTGGCCACAGCTGGTGCAATGGCCCATGCCTTCAGCACGGAAATAAGTTTGATGTGTGTTAAATACTAGAAATTAGATCGTTTATAATACAATTGTCACTACTTTAGACTATTCAAGTATTGCCTACAACTTCACAGGCCTATAATCAATCACCGAGTCAATAAAAGAGTGGCTTTGTGGCATGTCTGCAAACAGGGCAGGCTTAGCCACTGTTTCAAGTAATCACAGCTGACATTGATGGCATTACAGTGAGGGAAAGCTACCCAGACCTACAGATGCAGGCAATGCTGAACACAGCTTAGGATAAAATGGGGAAAACAAGAGAGCCATATAATGGCTGCATTCCTCTCCCTTTCCCACAGACCCCAGAGTTCAG
The DNA here is from genome assembly GCA_013397375.1 of Toxostoma redivivum. Lineage (NCBI taxonomy): Eukaryota > Metazoa > Chordata > Aves > Passeriformes > Mimidae > Toxostoma > Toxostoma redivivum. Next base: position 799,035 of record VXBI01013437.1, on the reverse strand, counting down.
GAAAAATATGGTTTAGGGCAAATTAATTTTGATATTATTGTGTTAACTACCTGTTACCCCTGCTGAGAGGACATGTCAGTTTTCCAGATCTCAGTGGCACAAAAGGACTGACTGGGGCTCCCAAGCATATCCCAGATCTATACAAAACAAACAGACAAAAGCAAAGAGCAGTATACAAATACATTGTCCTTCTCAATACCTCCCATATTCATGTCCTCTAGACCTAGTAAAGATCTAGACACACAGGCACTATTGCATGTGGCAGTGCTTCAGCTACTGCTACTCAAGGCTTTGCTGCCAGTGACTGATCTAATATTATCTATTTAGGTGGCATATAAGCACAAGTTCAGCTCCTTCCCAACCTACTTTTCTCTCTCTACATCTAGAATTCACAGGTTCCCTTGAAGATTTTGGCTCATTTGTCTATATTTATAACAGAGCAAATACAAGTGTCCATCTGTTGTATATATTCTAGATATTATTGATTATAGATATAGATATTATACTACTGTCAGATAATGAAGCATTTTGTATTAAAGGATCCTACATGTTCCCACTGCTTCTGAGCAAATCAAGGTCTTCTGTGGCCCTTTGCAGTGGTGCCTACAGAACTGTGATGCATTTGCCAGAATCAGACACCTTGGAACTCTTCAGTGGGAGCACAGAACAGAATGCAGAGGGGGATCAGGGCCTGACCAAGCATCCTGCACTCCAGCAGCCCAAGGCTCTGAGCAACCCCAGGCTAAGCTTCATCTCACACCAAAAGCCTCTGGAGCAGAGCACAGGCAGTCAGAAACACCATGGCTTTGTCATTATTGCAAAGAATTGTCACACATCTTCCAAAAGCACAGGGGAGGTTACTACTCTCTCTCAGCACTGTGTGCAGACCTGGCTGGTAAAGCAGCATGAAAAGGAACTGCTCTGAAAACAGAACATTGCACAACAACATTCCACTTCTGTGGTACTGATCAGGTGCCAATTATGTATCATTGATATTGTGTTTGGATAGCAAATCAGGCACACTCAGCTAAAACAACACAGCTTGTTTTACTAAGTCTTTGTGTAAATAAAACTATTGTACTGTTCATATTCCATACTTACTGCTTTTCCCTGTGGGCCTGATTCTGCTTTTCCTCTACTCAGTAAAAACCAATTCCATAAGTTTTTCATTAGTTTCACAATGTATATTTCACAACATACAATAGTCACAAATTTGACCTTTCTCCAGCCATTTTCTGCAGAAGGTCTCTCATTCTCTGTAAGATACAACCATTTGTTCATCACTTTCCTTGAAGGCTGAATAAAAGAACCAGAGATCATATGTCATTTACTTCTGGATATACAAAATCCTTCCCCAACTCTTAAAAGCAATGTCATGACACACCAGGGATCCAGAAGGACTGGTGGTGCTGTTGTCTATCAAGGTACAAAGTCAGAGCCAGATAAAGATATATGATATCCCAACCAACTTGCAACTGAACAATTAGACATCAATGGGAAAAAGTAAATTTAAACTACGAAGTCACTCACTAGTAACTATTATCAAACCAAGAACTTTTTCATACATTGCTAAAAAATCAACAGGTATGGATATCTAATGTCTGTACTGACAATTTACCCCAAATCTGGACTGAGTAATAAGCATATCTGGGTTTTTGGAGGGGCTACCTGCAGGTCAGTAGGCTGGATCAGCCAACCAGCACAGAAAATATCTTTTGACCATGAAACCTGCCTGTGCAGATTTCAGTAAGTAGCATCTACAGACAGTTTAGGTGTGCATTATTCTTGCAGAATTCCACAAGGGAACAAGGAACATAGTGTAAAGAAATCTAATATCAACTGACTCAAATCACATAGCACACTCAATAACTATGAAGAACTGGTGACTACAAATATTTCAAAAGTATTTGTTGAACAGACATAGGAGAAATAAAAAAACATTGGAGAAACAGTTTGCTTTTGTCTTCCAGCATACAGAGTGCTGCTGACCATGTCCCCACTGAGTGATTTGGTAACTGCTGTGGCAAGAGGTGATTAACTTCTCACTGCTTGGGCACTGCTTTCCAAAGGGAGAATTTGCTTTAAGGAGTTTATTGATGGAAATGCTGAAGTCTGACCACAAAGCACACAGTAAAATCCTTCAGCACAAGCATAAACTCACAATTGCAAACCAAGTGACCACTCTAGGGGGTGAATGGGACTTGGCAAGGGTAACATTTATAGCTGTGATATAAAATTAGACCCCAGGCAGACTTTGCTTTGTATCAAGAATCGTTTGTTCAATTTTTTCCACTGGCAAAAATCGAAATGTAAGCATTGAATTAGGCTTGCTCAGTCGACTCCCAAATCTCATGATATACAAAGAACTGAAAAAATCACATTAAATCAAAACTATTTGAGAGCTATATTGGGGTGTCTCCAATACAGCCTTGGATGTACTGTTCAAGCAGGAACATGAGGATTCATCCTGCCTAAATATGATTAATGAACAGTAATGGAATCTCCCAAAAAACAGCCAATACACAAAGTTGATAAGATGCAGTGGGGACGAGTCCAGGAAAGAAAGAGATGAAGAAAATAAATGCCATAATCTTTAAAATACCAAATTCCAGATCATTGTACATCTATTCAGATTTAACATTACACAGGTAAAAGGTAAATAGGTAACACCTATTTCCTTCTGCATTTCTCTGTCTCAAACACTTCCCCCTGTCCTGACCACCAAAACTCCAGTTTTTTTCTTTCAAGGTCCTCCATAGAATTAATTTTCAAATAATTTTCCATATAATTTTTAACTTCTCTTTACCACTAAGCAGCCTTTGATTTCTTTTTTTCACCCATACATTACAAAGTTCTATATATTATAAAATATATATTTATATTATACTTATACCACCTGTAAGGCAGTAAACAACTCATGCATCAAATGCAATTTGGAAAGGAATAAAAAAAAATTCACAATCTATTAGAATTAAACTTTTGGACAAAATAATCTTTCCTGAGAATATTTTGCATTTTGAGTCAAGTCTTTAATTCTCAGTCAAAGGCCTTAAATGAGTGACTCTCTTCAAGTCAAGTTTATGTCAAGCTAGAATCTTGCATAGTCAGGTGCACTTTGCTAGATTTTTTGTCCAGACAGCAATGCTGGCACAGGGTGTGTAATGATTCTCTGTTTCACCCATGCCATGTCAGGCATAGAGACTGTCCTCTGGACAGCTGTTCACACTCCTAGAGCAATTACAACAATTCAGTTGAGCAAAAATTGGTGTATTTCAAATTGTTTTTAGTGCAATTTGGTAGTTAGGAAGTATTTCCAGATAATTTCAGGGATTTCAGATAGGCAGATCTAAATCTGGGTTGCTGTTGGAGATTTTAGCATACCCCATGCTTAGGTGTTGTATTTCTAGCAGAGGGGATGAAAAGATTCCGTTTGAAAATATTCTATTTCTGCATTTTATAATCTGAACCATATTAAAGTAGAATATATGTTTTATACAGAATTTGATTAATAAGGTTGCTTCAAGAAGAGAAGATATACCTCTTTCAAAATCTTTTAATAAACAATAAGAAAATTATTGTTCCAAACCGCAGGATGAAAAATGAGATAAAAATGATGAAGTAAAGTAACAGAAAGGTTAAACTTAAAAGCATCTAAAAAGTATTCACAAGAAAGTTTTAGCAGTCTTTTATGGCTACTGGATGGTAAAGAATAGGGTATATTGGTAATTACTGCAGAACAATTTTCTCCTGCAAATACTCACCTGTATGCTACAGGAATTAGGCTTCTTTCCTGACACACCATCCTGAGCAACATCCTGAGAAGATATAAAAAAATCTTCTATCTAAAGTTTAGTCAAAAGCATGTTGAATTTGTCTCCTGTGTCACAAAATTTATTCCAGGAGCCTACAGAGCACTGGAGAAGTCTGTTCTTTAAATAAGCTTTAATTTTGTTTGACAAACATAATCCTCCTGCAGTGATGTGTTGTAACACACAAATGCAACAAGTGAAGCAGAAGGAGGCTCTTTTTATTAGGAAGCATGGAAAAAAAGTTCAGCTGAAAAAAAAAATACTCAGTCAGCATGTCAAAACCCATATTCAAAGGAAAAATAAGACCAAGGAATAGAAAAGGTTAAAATGAAGTTAAAATCTAGCAGGAAAATTAAACATCTCTACCTTCAGGACATATGTTAAATATATATGAAATTCAAATCAATTTTTTTAAATGAGTATATTAACTGCATGTAGGGAATTTGTAAGTTCATGGTATTTTGTAAACAAAATTCCAGACTCAGCAAAAAGATCCATCTGGATCCCATGCTGCCCAAAGCTGGATGCCCATGGCTGTGTCGGTTTACACAGGACAGAAGATTGTGCCAGACAGCAACTGTATCCCTGAACTGGCCTTCTCTAATTAGACATTTGCTTCTAATCACAGTTGTCAAGCTGTAATAAAGACAGAAGAATAAGAGCTTTTAAACAATGCAATATAGCCATGTAAGAATTTTCTGTAGAACCTTGCCTTCAGGTCCTCCCAGGTAAGGAAATTGAATCAGGACACCTGGAGTTTTTAACAGCCTCTCAGAATAACCAGCTCTGTAATTTTTCTGCCACACTAGTTAATTTCTAAACTTTTGCCTCTGTTCCCCAAGTTGTAACACCCTTACACAACATTTGTGACAGATCTGATGGGTCTTTGTGTTTTTTAGAGTTGGAGTTGATCAACAGAGAAAAGGCACAAGTCCAACAAGCTCCATCCATATGCAAGAACAGGATGCAGCAGTGAATGGAGCTCCATCATGGCCATGCAGAAGTACAGATAAAGGAAATTATAACTTCAAACTGAGCTTCACTTTTTCTTTGTATATCTCTTGGAATGAGAAGAGCAAGTGTAGCTTAGAACCATGACATTCTGTCACACTCTAGGAAGAAAGAAAAAGGCACAAAACTATGTAAAAGAAATTAAAATATTAGGTGCAGGACTGAAAAAAATCATGTTAATATTTCCTCAGAAAGTCACTTGTAGCAGAGAAGTCAGACTACAGTTAATTTGCTTTGGGTTTTGTTATTCACTTCCACAGTTTGTAATGGCAGAAAGATTCAATCTAGTGGACACATATCCTAAAATATGCAACTTCTCACAGTATCCTTACTACAGCCACCTGAGGAATAAGCTACAATTTCCTTGAACATGGAACAACTGTAAATTAACATATAGTAGCCAAGCACAGCAGTACCATAGTAATAACTATCTGCTTCCCCATCCCAGTTAATGAATTCCTGAGGGCAAGCAAAATAGCTTACAGCTGATGGAGTTCTGAAGGCTGAATATGAATCATCCCCTGCCTAGTCAGCATCCTGACTCATCTTATTGTGCACAAAACAATGTCATTGCCCATCTCTGCAGCATGTGGGTGCCAGTTTACAGGCAGTGTGCTGGCAGGCAGAGCTGTACAGCACGGGCTCCAGCCCATGTCACATAGCTCCTAGATGTCCTTGTTGTTAGCAGCAGCTTCTTCTGCTTTGCTTTGTCTTTTCCCTCTGCTGCTGTCACTCTGGCAGTTGCAGTCAGTGGCTGAATTTGTCACTGCTTTCCCATTGTTCAGGATTCTGGACGAAGTCAGTAACGATGCAGAAGTGGGAGCCCAGCCTTAGAGATAAGCAGCAGGCAGGAGGGAAAATGGCATGGGATTTGTTGGTAACAGCTCCAAATTTTTATCAGCTCCTATTTTTGTATCATCAAAGCCTGTTTCTTTTGTTTCTAGGTGTATCATTCACGTGTATTTTAATGGGAACTGAGCTTTTGAGCATATCCAATGCATTTACCTTTCACCAGATAATTGCATTCTGCATTAAATCATTCACATAATTACTACTCATAAGTAGTTAGAGAGGTGCTTTTTCTCTATACAGATCCTTTTGCATTTCCTTTGGCAAAGCTCCTCTCCTATGTAAACAAAGCTATCCACATTTTACTTGCTAAAAAATGAGCAACACACCATACTGAAGTCCAAGGCTGAATTTCAGGCCTTTTCTACAATTTAGCTTTTTTTGTTTCTTTTGTTTTTGTTTGGGTGGGAGTTTTTTGGGGTTTTTTGGTTTGGTTTTTTGTTGTTGTTGTTTTGTTTTATTTTATTTTTTTGGTTAACCTTTCCAGCCTTCATATTTCAAATCAGTTGAGATACAAACTTCAAGGTAGAGACATCTTGAATAAACGTGCTAAGTATCTGGAAAAAAAAATCAACAAAAAACAGGAAGCAAAGGACAATAGGAATAACAAAATCATTTAGGTTGGGAAAGACCTTTAAGATCATTGAGTCCAACCATTAACCCAGAACTGCCACATCCACCACTAAGACATGTCCCTATGTGCCAAATCTACACCTGCAGGGATGGTGACTAAACCACTTCCTTAGGCAGCCTGTTCCAATGCTTGACACTTCTTCCAGTTAAGAAATTTTTCCTACTATCCAATCTGAAACTCTTCTGTCAGTAGCTCATATTCTTGGGGTAATTTTGGAGTGCTCTGCATAAATAGTTCTGATCTGTTTCTAGAACTCGTAAATCCTGCTGAGCTTATCAGAAATCTTTAAGTATCACGTTCAAAAATGTCAACAGATACCATAGTTAGTCACACATATGCACATTAAAAAACTCAATACACTCCAAACTGAAGGGCACTCAAAAAATTTGGATGTAAAGTTATCCATTTCTTAGAAGAGACACTGACAACCCACAGATATGAGGTCACTGGAAATGGTATATATGCAAGTAATTATTTCCCACATAGAAAATGCAAGAAATCTTACTGACTGTTCTCTGTGATTTTGAAGCCTGGAAATCAAGCAACTATTTAAAACTGTTGAGCAAAACCAAAATTTCAACAACAAAAGAAAGAATCCTGTAAGCTTAACTGTGTGAAATGTTTGCATTTTTTTCTTTTAATTTTCTTTTGTTCTCATGTTTTGTTCTCCTATTTTATTACAAAAAGCTAAGAGCCAAAAGGTCATTCTAGTCATCTCAGTTAAAAGATTTTAAAGGGCACCCAGAAAAATGACAGTTGGAGGAGCCCTGAAATTCCTGTGGTGAAATGGCAGCAATCTGGAAAGGGACTGTATTGGCAGATAGCTCCATTAAACCTCCCCAGTCCCCCATGAATACATCATTATTTAATTTCTCCCACAGAGGGAACTACATGGCTCTCGATGTGGAATTTATTTGTTTTAAGAATGGCTTCTGTCTGCATTTAATTACTTTAGCACACAAAATATCCTGTCACCTGAATAGTGTCACCCTCTGTGCTGGTCCTAAAGGCAATATAGGGACAGCTGTTTGGAGATAAACATTTCTGTAGCAAGCTATTAGGCAATGACATGAGGAATAGAGGATTCTCAGGAACACAGGTTATACAGTCTCTTCCGTCCTTTTATCAACGTGTCTCACATGAAGGTAAAACAGTACAAAGGGAGCACATTAAATGTACACAACTCCACAAGAACCTTCCAACTTAGAGCCATTCACACAGTGAGTTCTCACTTATTTTCAGGCACCAAAGCAAGGGACCCCACTGGGACCCTAATGCAAAAATTTACAGAGCCAATTTCTTTGCAGCCTTTAAGCTGTTTCACTACTTACTGAGATATATCCCCAATACCTACCTGATACTTTGGAACAAACAAAAACTGACCAGGAAGTTTTCTGACCACAATTCACAGTAAAAAGGTAATATTGCAATAAAAGTTTAACCTATTCCTTTTCATAGAGGAAGACTCTATTCTTTCCCATTCAAGCCACTGGCAAAATTCAGAAGGAACGTGATCAATTATAAATTATTTACAAGAATGCAATTTTTTTCTTCTCTTTAATTTTTTTTTACTATTTTTACTATCATATTTTGCCAATAAGAACACCACGGTGCACAGAAAAAAAAGTACAGCTATGGCAATTTAAATTTGCCTACTGAGTTATTATGGGTTCAGAGCTATATCATATCCTATTGCATACATAGCAGCAGACAAAAATTGAACCCAGTAATCCTGTGTAGTCTTCAGACACAGAAAAAGGTAATAGATCTCTTGAATCAACAGTTCAAAATCTATTTTTCATTCAGTTTCAAGCTCAGGTTAAGGAGATCTCCTACTGGGGACATCACAAAGTAAATTTTTTTTCCTTCATGAGTAAAGAGCCCCCTGTACATATTAAAATATGCCAAAACTCTAGTAACTTGTATATTCTATTCCTGAAGTTTGGAGAATTTTTTTCTTACTCTCATTAACAAATGTGTTTTCTTTCAATTTTTTAATTACAACCAGAGGAACCACATTTTGGCAATTTTAATTCCCTGATTTCTGCAGTAATGACATACCAGTGGAGTGGAAAAAATAATTTTTTTAAGAAAAAGCTAACATACCATTACCTGGCAGAAGTTAATACAAAGTTATGGGTCAGAATTGCTGTGTGTATAAGTGAACTAAAGGCACAGACAGGGAAGTCAATGTAATGAGACATTATTTGAAAATACTGATGGTCCTCAAGAGCTTAAAGACAGTTCACAGCTCTTACCAGTCTGAGGTGAATCTTCAAATGAAGCTTTATTGGGCAGTTTCTTGGTGAAAAAATTCCAAGAGCCAGAGAAGATAAGGACTTATGCCAATTTGTGAAGATAAACCAATGATTTGTTTAGTGGACAAAAAAGTGATCACATGAAACATGCTGAAGTATTCTAATAAGAGACAAAGAGGTAAAACAATAGTATTATCTTGCAGAATAATATTTTAATGTTTGAGGTTGATCTAAAATTTCCATTCTCATCCATTTTCACTTGGTAATAAAAATATTCCTATTAGCTGAAAAAACCAAATTTAGAATTTCCCTTTTTAGAAATGTTATAAAGGTGACATCTCAAACTGAATGCCACTGGGTTTTTAATTGCATGTAAATAAATGAAAAAATACCTCATTATCTGCAGCTTTGGAGAGAGCAAGTGTGTCTGGGACTGTGTGTGTGCAGTAACTGCACACAGAAATGCTCAGAGCTCAGCAGCTCTAGGGTAGGGTGCTCAATTACTCACTGGAAAAGGGTGATGTAAATTGGGCTGCCTGTACCAAGAGCCTGGCTCAAAGCACTCCTGCTCAGGACTGTTTGTACTGGCACATAATTAGTTTGTTATATGGCTCCTCATCTAAACTCTGTGTCTTCTGCAGAGTTATGCCCTCTACACTCAGTGTTTTCTTATCTGCTGTGCTCTTGTTCCTTATTACCAAGTCCTGAGCACTCCATTCCATCTGCCAGCACTAAATATTATCTGTGCTATGTAGACCATAAAAGCAGGTTCAGTCCCTTCTGCATTCGCTCTCTGCATTCACCTGGTGATGTATGGTTCCACTCAGAAGTGAATTGCTACTGAATAGGTTCCTGGCTTGTGCTACGGTACCTGTAAATATATATTTAGCTATATATGTGCACTACCTATCTATATGTACATAAATCATGTACCTTTCAAGGTATCTGGATGGATATTTCAGTATATAATTTGCAAATACACATTGTGATAAATTATGTAAGATAAATATTTCTTTTAAAAAGGAATTTAGAGTATTCAAATGCAAAAAATACAAACAACTTTATATTTTAGCCATTAGCAGAAAAATTAAAAAATTTAAGCATAAGGTACTAGAAGTGTTTTATCCATACAATTTTAGCATTATATGTAAAATATCATCTTATTACAGGATGTCACTTGAAATTCTTTAGAAAAATTATTTTTTTCTGTATTTTTAAATTGCTGAGTATTTTCAAAATTATTATTCTTTGATTTGTTTTTGTATGAGAAGGACAACTTTGACATAGTAACACATTAAAAACTTGATCAATGGCTTAGTTACGTAAAGGAAAGCGTGCTCAGGATCTTTTACTTCTTCATATTTGATTCTGTGGATTTGAAATTGCCAAATCGACTTTAAAAAGACTTCAGCAAACGACATAGAGTTATGTGTATAGAAAAAAACTAACACAAGGTCACATTTCCACTTGATTTATCCAGACCATCTTTAAAAGTCACTTGACTTTCAGTTAACAAGTGTAGGCAGTGTATGGTCACTTAATTGCACAGGAACTAAGCAGATTAGCATTGGCAGTACTTGATTATGAAACCAAGTCATGAAATAACATTAACCCTTATTAAGTGCTCTTAAAGAAGAGTGGAAAAATAGGTAGTTTAGCAACAAGGTAAATGCTGCCAGAGAGAACAGAGACAAATATTCCAACAGTCCACCATCAGCCTTTATATTACCAGGACTGTGCAATCTAGGAAGAGTAGCCAGTACTGGAAAGAAACAAGAAGTAAAGGTTTATATCCCTATATAGCACTATTCTGCAGCATCTCTTTAGACATCTGCAAGTAAAAGCCAAATTGTCATGAAAAGTTGCCACAAGGATATTTTTGAAGTTTGCCTGGAGCCGATTCCTTAGAGATTGAGGTAACTAAGTCAACTAAGAAAGCAATAAAAAAATGCAATTAATTCATTTAGGAAGTATATAAAAATTAAAATTATTCATTAAAAACCTGCGATTTCTCAGGTATGTTTCCTAATTTAGTCAGAAGAATTTATAATAAAAGGAAATCTGCATTATGACTCCCTGGCAGTTAGAGGTTGCAAGTAACACTGTGATACTGTTGCCCTTCCTGAGCTTAATTTTGGATTATTTCAGTTGAAACACACAAGTCATTACTAATGCACTAATAATGAAAAGATGTCTCTAAATTGCAGTATGCTTTCCTTTAACAGAAAAATTCCATCCTCAACTCTAGCAAACCACACTATGAAGGCCAGCTGCCCTGCAGCATCCTCCCCAGCCAGTCAGCACATCTGGCTCTTACTCATACTTAGCAGTTACTAGTTTTAGGGGCTTTTTACACTCTGATGAAAAAAGTGCTTCAGCACTTAGCAGGCATCCCCCAAACAGAATTCTGTTAGAAGAAAGGGAGCAAGCTTTGCTTTTTGTGCTAATCCTCTTCCATGGCTGTGTCACAGCTGCTTTGGGATCACCGTGCACCAGTTCTCTGACTGATGGAGTCTGCTACCCTGCACCACCCCACCCTCCCTCAGGGCTGGTTCTCCAAATTCTGCCTTGTCACAAGTGAGCACAGCAAACCAGTGATGACTTCTGCAGTGGCCAGAGAATTGCACAGAGTCAAGCAGGATGTCCCTGAGATACCTGCAAAGAGAGCTGTGCGCAGAAAAGAATAAATCTACAGCTGAGGATCCAGAGGAGGAGCTGTGACAGCACCATTCTGTGCCTCTCAGCTCCCAGTACTCTTAGAACCAGTATGGTTCATCTGACAGGATGCCTACAGCACTATACTGCACTGCTGGCCACTGTAAATCCACAAAACTCCCCCAGAAGTATCAGCCAAGCATTTTAATTTGGGCAGACCTTAGGAAAGAATTCCATCCCAAGGCCAGGCAGGATGAACAACTACAGATTTCTTGGCTATTCACACTATTCTGTGTCCAGGAATTCTCTGCAGGAATAGACAATTTAAAACAGTGTTTCATTAATAAAATTGAACACAAGGGAAGCAAAAACAAAACCACAAGAAGGACAGAAATACTTTGCTAGCCTAAAAATGCATGTATCTCAGACTCACTGGTTAAAGCTGCTTTTTCTTAGCTTCTGGTGTATCATTAAATGAAAAGGCAGTCTTTTTGTGTTATAAGGAGGATTGTCATCAGGAGAACCCACCTTGGATCCAGCTATCACATCCTTGAAGATGTAGCCATAGACATCAATGTGTGCTGGCAACTCTTACACAATATAAGCTCTCCAAGAATAATGAATTCCTTACCCTGGTACTGGACACATGAAAACACCTGGGTTACCACAACCCTGCTCTTATTTTGTGCTAATTAGATGAAACTACTCTGTGTACACAAAGCCTTTTTACTTCACATCATTGTTTTACTGGGTAGACAGTTCAGATTATCTGTGTTTATAATGCCTGAAACAAGAACACTACCAGATATTCCTTCCTTTTTCCCTGTCACAGATCCCAAGCATCCTCCTGTTACTATTAACATTGCCTCTGCTAGCAACCACAAAGAGGACAGAGGACCCAGTTTACTGTTATATCTCAACAAGGACTTGTTGGCTCTGTTTTGCTTGTAAAAAGGAGAATTGCCTGATCCAGACATGGCTTGTCATTATTTTATTTTACACACAAGCTGTGTATGTCAGAAAATCAAAGAGGTTTGAAAACCCCAACTGGAGCTACCATCTGATCAGAGCAGCTTAGTCACCCTTCTAGACAACCTCCTTCACAGCCCTTGGCTTGAAGACCACAAAGAGTAAGGATTTTATTTGCCACAATTTGGTCATTTTAACAAGTCTTTTAAGTAACAGATTCAGCTTCTACCTGCAAATTATAGTCTGGAAATTGAACAGGTGTAGTTTTACCACTTTATAATGTCTCTGGGAGAAGGATGGTAGCAGAGACATTTGCTCTGCACAGATGCTGCCTCCTGTAACAGAAGGACAATGATGGGATGGTAACCACTAGGCTGATACATGTTCCATGTAGTCCATTAACAGCTGCACAGCATCTTTAGGAGGTGTTGCACGGTTTTTTGGAACAGGCCCCAACATCCCCATGTTTCATAACAAATGGAGCTACATAAAAGCTATGGAGTGAACTCAACAACTGAAAACACTCTCCTCAGAGTACCATGAAGTATGACATACTTCAGCTTTCCAACAATATCATTCAGCATTTCTCATTCTGAGTAATAAGGTTTAGTAGTTTTAGGGGTTACAGTGATAGTGCTGCATTGTTGGCTGGACTTTATCTTAAAGGTCTCTTCCAACCTAATAATTCTATAGTTTTATTATTCTCTCCTCTATGTTTGATTCTTTTAATTTCTGGACAATTTGCCTGTCTAGGTACAAATCAGATTACATCTCACTACCACAGCAGTCTCCCATCCCCTAACTGAAGCACAAATATTTCTTTTAGCCTTTAAAATTTTAGAGAAACATCTTCCTTTGATGCCTGAAAATTCATGTCATATAACACAGTGTCCAACTTTCCCAAAGAAAAATGAAGTTTTTACTGAAAAGACACCCCACAAAACTGCAATTTCCAATACAGCTGGGGATCTGAAATAAGATAAATACACCAGATAAAACTACAATTTGGTACACAGCTCCAGCCAGGCACAGAGTTTAGATCTCTGCACAGCAAAGCATGTGTTCAGCATCAGCAGTCACAGGATGCACCACGCAGACCCAGAGTCAGTAACTCAAACAGCCCTTGGGCACTGTTCCTGAGGAGCTGGCATCACAGGACAGCACTTGGTTACAGTCCTGCACAAACTTTACACACAGGATATTTTCCAACAAAGACTTATTAAGAAAACCTAAAAAATTATGCTAGTTTTCATCAATTGAGAACTTCATTTATATAGCGAATTTGTCTTGCATGATGTAATAATAACAGCGATAAATTAAGTCAGAAGCCTGTTAAAGACAGAAATATCAGACTGTATATGAAATATTGAGATAATATATTTATTACTACAGACTGGAAGTCTAGACAGCAGTAAAGATAGATTCAAATAGTACATCTCTCAAATAACAGTGTGGTCATAAAACCTGTGCAACCAAGAAACAAAGGCCTTTGAATGAGTTACAGAATGTAGCTACCAATAAATTTCAGGAACAATAAAAAAAAAAGAACAAGATTTCAAATCACTATAACCACTAAAAGTAACAAATAAAGAAAAAATAAAGAATTGCAACTATATTTCCAAGCAAAAATTGCCACTTAAATCAGTGGAAACTTTATCTAGGGAAAAATTTGAAGAACTAGAACAAATTTAGCGAGTTTTTTTGAAAAGCTCATTGAGAAAGCAAGAAGAAATTAGTTGGCATTTTCAAGGTACCAACAAAATCTTTACACGTAATTGTTTTAAAACTTCAAGTTATTGGGTTTTTTCCCTCATTGAGGAGTTTGCATAAGGGCTTAGGAAAATGAAGGGCATAATGACTCATTAAGGGAAGATGGAAGAATAAAAACAGGCTACAAAAGCCTTTTATTCCCAGTCTAAGCAGTATTTTAAAACCAGGACTCACATCTGAATTGAAGTGGTATTAAGGTAAAGGGCATTCCTGTGAGGCAGATGTTTATAATAAATTTGGCCCTGAAAAAGGGCTGTAAAGTAAATTGACTATTTCTCTGAAGGCCAAAAGAGTACATTTATTGGCACTGCTTGTGAACTGCTCACTCCAAGTGCAGTTGTGGTAGAATTCCCATTTAAATACAATTCCCACTTTAATACAGACAATTGCCTGTGCAATGCCTCTCTTTCTCCTTTGTGGCCTGACCTTCCAGAAAATCACTAGGGTCTGCAGAGCAGGGAATTGCTGCTGCTCATAGCCTAACCCAAACATGAGCTTCAACTTTCATCTTACACAATGCCACAATTATTTTGTGTAATTAACCTCTGGAAGGTTTCATAAATAGAAGGAGATGAGCAAGCCACACCAGAACATTAATAAGGTACATGAAGTGAAAGTTTTAAGAACAGACACTGCCAAAGAGAATATAAAGATTTCAAAATCATCCCTAAGCCTTGAAGATATAGTTGACTTAAATGTTTGAAGTGCAGCACTTGACTCTTGCAGGATCTCAGTGATGAAACCATGATTCCTCATCTTCTTCAGTAAGTAGTTTTTTTTTACTGAAGTATTTTCTATTTTTCCATTTAAAAACCCATGGATAAAAAAAGAAAGCAAAACACAAAAACAACTGTAAAAGTGCATGCTGGCCAATATTCAAGCTATTAAAAGTTGTCCCTTATGTGCCTGAGGTTAAATATGTACTAAATATTTGGGGGATTAGGGATTCAGAGAACTGCTGAATAGCTATACAATTGTTTTAGAACTTAGTGAAAAACGAGCTTTAACAACAAGGTGAGAAAGAACATTGTAGATTATGGCTCACATTTTTTAAATAAGAGAAGATCTTTCCCATTTGCATTTTATGAGGCAATTATCTGATTTTTGGGAGGAATTTGACATTCTAAATCTGCATCATAAAGCCTCACTGTTATGGCTGAGAATTTGCTTTTGTTTCTTTTCCATGCACATGTTTTTTAAGAAGGAAGAATTCTTACTTTAGCAAAAGGACTACAGTATAAAATCTAAAATGTTCAGCTACTAGACCATATTAACAGCAAGTCACTTTTTATCTTTTAATTTTTCCATGGAACTGCAGTTTGATGGATGCAGAATTTTTCTCCTGAGACATCTCTGAAGTACCAGTGGAAAGAATTACTGGCTTCTTCAAGGGCTTAATAAATAACTTGTGAATTCAGTTTTTAAATGTTGATCTATACAAACCAAGTGCTCCAGCTGAGACAAATTACATCTTTTCAGCCTAGAGGTGAACATTCAAGATTAAATTTGAATTCCATTATAATAACCCAATATTTAATCTGTAAAATTCGTGATCTATTAAGCAGATACAGCTCACATGTGGAGCCATTTTAATCATGAATGGCTCCACATTGGCAAAACAATATACAGGCAATATACAGAGTACCTAAGGCCATAAGTTAATGAAAGGTAGTTTTACCAATATAAAAAATTAAATATCTGATAGATTTTTATAGATAGATTTTTATAGATTTTTTATTTTTATAGATTACACAAGTTTAGATACAATTAAAATGTGTTCTTGTAGTCAATGATTAACAAAAATAAAACAAACAAGAGCATCAAATAAAAAAACAAATACCATAACCAAAAAATCAGTCAATTATCTGTCTAGGGAGCTGGTTAAAACAATTGAGGACATTGCTCCAAGCTAGTCTCCATTCCAGCACATCCTGATCTGCAATAGCAGTGTGGGTGAGCATTTCTTGCCTACTTCACTGGGAATATACCACTGCTGAAACAATCTGAAGATGAACTTAAAGGCTGCTGAAGGCAACGTTAAGCAAAGCCAACTAAATTTGCACAGTACCAGATGAGAAGCTTTCACACAATCCTCTTGCCAAGATCCAGTTAATAAGTGCAGTGATCTCCATCTGGCCATTTTATACCATGGCAGATGCTTCTAAGCAATTGCTTTTTGTAGTTCCTCTTTACAAACTTACACAAAATACTGTAACTACAGCAGCTATAACTCATACATTCTATTTTCCCAATGCAAGTCTGCAGATAAATGTTTAATTCAAATTAACTTTTTCCAGTCCTTGTCCAGTTTAGTTTTGTGCATTCAAAAACTACAATATTAAAGAATCAGATAGTACACACAAGCTTAGCCCAAAATAAGAAAATTAATTAATAATAATTTATATTTAATAATTTAATAATAATTAATGAATACATTATTCTTGTAGAAATTTTTAAGAACACAATTGCTAAATTTTTGAAGAGTGATGATGTTGAGAGTAGCAAAACCTGCAACTCCTTGAAGATATCAACCTATCTACTCTTCCTCAGAACTGAAAATTATAAATTACACTTCTAGGAAACAGAATTGTTTGAGCATTATTCTCCTTCTCCTATCTGTTTGCAATACCCGATACAGATTTATTGTATGGGTTGATGAAGGGATAGGAAGAGTAAGGGGAAAACTAAGGGGAAAGTTGGTAAAATTCAGTATATTTTTAACACAAATAACATAGGTTATTGGTGCAGGCTGAACAGCTCATAGCAGACAACAAGCAGTGAACATGTAACAAATAATTATAGCAGTAAGAGTAGAATGCAGTATAAAAATGGGGAACATGTGGTTCTCCACGTAATAGTGTTGTTGTTGAAAGGAAGCTAAATGCTTCAGAAGAGCATTTCCCGTCAATGGAGTTGAACTCAAATTTCCAGAATACACAGATCACAGCTACAGACCTGATCCAGTCAGAAGAACAAAATTAATCATTGCAGTAATAACTACCATAATCTCCTTTACAGAGTTTATGTAGTTCCAAAAAGTGGGTTCTGATA
This sequence comes from Toxostoma redivivum, assembly GCA_013397375.1. NCBI lineage: Eukaryota > Metazoa > Chordata > Aves > Passeriformes > Mimidae > Toxostoma > Toxostoma redivivum. The sequence goes on along the minus strand of VXBI01013437.1, from coordinate 782,029 downwards.
TTATTTTAAATCATGCTATTTTTAAAACATCTGCTTTACTTGTATTATATTGAAGGCTTGCTTTTTCCTTACTCAACCATAAAGTTGAGATTGTTTCCAGTCTTTGTACTACCTCATAAACAAAACCCAATCATTTATACTCTCACTAGGAGTCGTACCTCTGACATCCTGCTGCCCATCCCAGTGCTGTGAGGCTCTCACCATCCCACAGCCAGACCTGTGATACCCAGGCCGTGTTTCTGTGCCCACAGAGGTGTGGGAAGGCAGGGGATGGATGGCTCTCTGTGCACAGAGAATGTCCCTAACACAGGACAGAGGCAACAAAGCAGTGCACACACAAACCCAGGAAAGAGATGAAAGGACCAAACCAGGTCTAACCATAGTTAATATGGGTTTTCATGTTCTTTCATGAGCTTTTCTGAGCCTGAGCTCAAGAACCATTTGGATAATGCTCTCAGGCACATGTGTCATTCCTTGAGTGTCCTGTGTAGGGCCAGGAACTGGACTTGATGTTCCTCATGGGTCCATTCCAACTCAGCATATCTGTGATTCTATGATTTCTTAATCAAAGCATCAAGTATATATATATATTCATTTTAAAACACAGTCAAAAGAAAGCACATACTTCACTGAATTAAGTTGGTAATACATAAAACAAGACTTTGCAACGCTGTGCCCCAAGTTATCTATCAAATGTTCTTCCACAATCATGGAAATAATTAGACCCATCAGAGGGGATCCAAAACAACCAGCAGACTCTGAGACTGGCTTCTTGTGTAGCCAGGATGAGTTCTGGGAAAGAGCCTTCAGAAAACCTCCTCACACATGGGTTGCATAATAAAATCCATTCAAAGGAAAGGAATTCCTAGTAACTGATGGTATTAAGACTTGGATATTTGGAAAACAGTATGAGCTGCAAATGGATCCATCTTTTAGAACACCCCTACATCTCTTCCAACACTGTTGCTGAGGACAAGGCAGAACCAGGAGGATTGTGTCAGGACTCTGCAGGCTGTGCCCATGAAAGAACGAGCTGTGTTAGAAGGCAGAGACCATCACACACTGGGGAGCAGGAGGCGCAGCAGGTGAAGGCAGAGGTGGCTGCTGGTCTGAGGAGAGCAGCACACGGGGTGCATGCTCCTTTTACACAGGCTCAGTTTTCTGTCAGACATCAGTTTTGGTAAATTCTCCCAGAAGCTGCCCCAACTCAAATTCCAGGACACATCAGTAATGTCCTGCATTTGATGCAGCCAAGGTCCCTTGGAGCCCTGCCCTGAAGTTACTCCACATGTTATCTATCTGGTTTCGTAACCTGGAGGAGAAACAGCACTGCTTTATCCAGGGCTAATCAAACAAACTTGTTCCAGAAATGGTGGTCACTGGTCACCAGAAATGGATCTAGAGAGGAACAGCCAATGCTTCCTGTCTGATAACAAACCCATGAGAGGAGGAAATTAAAAGATGTAGGTATAAAACCATCTGCAGGTTTCTGAGGAAGGCATTTATATTCCACCTCAGTTCCATTTTAGGAAGACAAGCCTCTGTGGGGACTCAGCTGTACTCCCTAAAAATCATAAGATATGCATGATATTCCCCAAAAAGCTTAGCAGGAGTGTTCAGTCAGGCTTCTCCCAAACCAAAGCCAGCCATCCTCCTTTGGCAGACTGAAAATGCTGAGCACATCCATGAAGAGTCTTCTCTTCAAGTCAGTACTCTGCAGCACCAGATAGTACATGAGCCTTGTCCAGAAGTGTGAAAATATTAAGTATTTAACACAACAACATTGTACTTCTGCATCCTAAACAGTGCTTTATAAAACACTAGTTTTATACATGTTTTTTCAGCAGAGTTTAGCTATGAACTGTACTGTACCAGGACAACATGCCTACTAATTTGGGGCTGGTTTCCAATAGGCCATGAATTTACCAGAAATACTGTCATTCATCTCAAAGAAAGGGAAATCTTGATCACAGAACATTACTTTAAACTGAAAGTCTCTAACCAAAATTTTACTGAACCTTAAATTTTTGGTGGGTGAACGTGCACAGTACATGTAACATGGATGAGTTACAGCTTCCTAAAGCCAAACCTAGGCTCTCTCAGAGCCACAGCAGCACTCTGCCTCTCCCAGTAGCTCTTGGACTAGATCAGGTCCAGCAGCTCTGAGCTTTTCAGATTGCAACATGGTGGCTAAGAAAATGCCAAAAACCTCCATATGCCCTTTGCTTAAGTGAAATCATGTCATGAATATGAAGATCTAGCTGATGTGCTACCCACTCAAAAAGTCAAGAACAAAAATGCTAGTAGTTAGTAATCATTTAAAACAGTACCTTTTTAGACCAGATCCCAATTAATTTCTCTGATTGGAGGAGAGAGAGGCTCTCTGAAAAGAGAGGTTCCATCTGCATCTCCTTATTTTGTTTTCTAAAAGTCAGGTCTGCACCATATATTTATATATTTAATCAACATTTTAGCTAGGCTGCTCTTCCCCAGACAAGTTTAATCCTTCTCTACCACAACTCACATGCATTTATCACCTAAGATAACATCTGAGTTTTATAGCAGAATGTTGCAACATCACTGAGGTCACAGCTGATGGAAACTCCTGCTTGTTCATTGAAAATCTCCATGCTGGCCTCAGAGTGTAAGTCCAGAAATGTATTTTAGATCTAAGGTTAAGGAATTTTAAAAACACAGAGGTTATTCTGATAAAGCTGCCTCTCAAGAATAACTTGTTTACCATCATTCAGCAATGTATTTCCTTTTCAATTAGACCTCAAGATTAAAAGAAGAGTAAAGTAAAATATAGTTCGGAGGGAGTAAGTTTTACTAGGCTTTCTTCCTAAGATCTAAGGAAAAAATGGAAAAAAATCTCAACAGAGTAAGTTTAGTAATTTACCTTGCTCAGAGATACTGAGAGACCAGCCACTTCTGCTGTAACTTCTTTATTATGTGAAGCTTAGAGTGCCAGGAAAATGGAATTTAATAACTGTTCTGGTAGTGCAGTGACAGAAAGCCACTACAAATATTCTTTAATTATTCTGATTTTTAAACTTTTAATTTTACACTGTTGTCTACTTGCTGCTGCCATTATTACCCCATCTGAACTGATTTTATACTCCTTTGTTAGAAATTTATTACAACTCATCTTCTCTATCTGTTATTGCAAATTGTCACTGTGCTTTGTGAGACTTCTGCAGTTTGGCCATTCCATCATTTTCAATACACAGTTACATTTTGGTCTGAGCATTTAATGTGAACTTACTTTTCATATTTTATTGGGACACTCACAAAGCTTTTATCATACTCATCTAAACACAGCTTGATATCTCAATACTGGGTCAATCCTTGAGCTAACACATTTAACTGTACACAACAGGAATTATTTGGAAGAACGGGACAAACTTCCTTAGAGGAGCACAGTATAATCAGACATAAGACAGTATTATGTTATCATCATAGCAACTAAACCAAGTTTCTTCCTCCCTTTGAGATAGTCTAACAGGAACTTATTAACAAGGCTCAGAGCAGCCTACACTGAGCTGCAGAGCACTGTCACTCTATCTTGGCTGGAAATTCAATTAGCTCTTTTTACAGCACCAGTCATGACTCCAAAGGCAAAGGGAGGAAGACTAGAAAGTCTCTTGCCTACAGTGGAAAAGAAAAGGAATAATCCAGCCATGAAGCTGCAGCACTGACTTTACCACAGCCCCAAGTTCTGATGACCCTTCCTACAGCTCCTCTCCTGCTGGGAAAGCCACAGCCCCAGGGAAGGCTCTTCCTCAGCACTGGGCTCTGACCATGAATACCAACACACCTTTAAATCTCCACTCTCTCACCCATCTCTGCCCTACAAGGAACTCATTTCCCACAACATAGACTGCATCCCCAGAGGATAAGAGGAAAGATTTTCCCTTGTGAATACACTCCATAAAAGTTGTCATCTTGCTGAAAAATTTAAAGCTGAAAATATGCCCCTTTCTTCATTCTCACACACATAGTTTAATGAAAGAAAAAAATGGCAACAACCTACTACATTTCATATTTCTGATCTGTTTTTTCTTTAATAATGTTTAAAGGCACATACTGCAGCTTTCAGGATTGAAGGATACTGTCAGTAATAACCATGTACAGTATTATTTCCAAGTATTAGCCTATTTGAGGCTTTATCAGGAAACTACATGACAATTAATTGGCCACAATGTGGAGTTTTAAAACAGAGGTTGGGTCATGTTACAAGAAGGAAAGCTGAGTTAGTTACTGCTCCAGAGAGCTCTTAAGTCAGTAGGAGACTTTAGATCCTTATTCCTATAACATAAATCTGATTTCCCACAAGTTGTACAGGAAGACTGTTCCATCAAATTAGCAGACAGTATTTACATGCTACACCAATATTTTCCAGATGTAGATTTTGATATTCCCAAATAAAAAAACCCAAAACCTAGCTAATTTAGGGGATCCTCAAAGTAAACCTCAGTGTTGTTTATTTTCTCTCATCACATTTCTTTTGGCAATGCTGACTTGAACTCATAAACAATAGGGCTGTAACCCAGAGAATGCAGCATGCCCTCAACCACAGCTGAAAGCAAGAGGAGTGGAGCACGCAGAACACCTGGCAAGAAAGTCCTTCATTAGCACCACTTGGAAAGTCATCCATGAGATCACTCACTCCTGGCTCCTAACAAAGAATATGAGGTGGTCCAGAGCAGAAAACGTACCCAAATCAAACACATGTGTTGACATATACCATTATCCTGCTGGTTTTAATAAAAAGGCAAAGAATTTCTTCTTAAAACCATTCTAGAATTGTCCTGTATTTTGGGTATAATTCATTACTTGTGTTTGGTTGTATGGATTAGAACCATGATAAAAACCTGTAGCTAGGACTCGTCCTAAAAAACTACAAAGTTAATTGGTATGACTGTCCTTTTAAAGTTAATGTCACTGTTTATGCTCCTATGTAAATAAGAGCCGGAAATAAAGAATCATTTGCAGAGTCATTCTTTGCATAAATGAAATGATCCTTTCTTTTTTTAAAAAAAGAAAGATAACTTAAAAGGAAGAAGCAGTTTGAGGTAAACCATAAACAGACAATGTCTAGGATTTCTTCCACATAATCAGTTTGTAACTGAAAGCTTTGCAAACAGGATAGGTTGCCTGTATTCTGAAGAATCTGCTATCTTCTCTGTAGTGCATGGCATATAATTCAGTGAAAGAAAATACCTGTGACAGTCTCAGATCCTTTCTTCCACCACTTTGTCTTTGGTTGGATTTTATTTGCAGTGAGTAACCACTTTCCATCCATTTGCTGAGGCCTTTTTTGTCTACTTTTACTCAGAGCTCAGATTATTTGCCAGGAATGCAGCACACCACAACTCAGAAGTTATATGCCAGAATTCATCATGCCAGTTTAAGTGTCCAGTGCTCAGTTCTAGCTGGGAAATTCCTACCATTCATTCAACTTATTAATGCACATATGTTGTATAAAAAACAGTTCTTGTTTCTTCCAGGCCAACAAAACTTACGTGATTCTAAAATCCTGGAACAGAAAGAAAGAATGCTGTGATTGTCTACAGCTTTAAAAAACAGCTAATCTGAAGTATTTGTAATTAATAACACCTCTCACTGCCCAGGATTTTTTTAGAAAAAAATCATGTCTTTTTTTCAATTACATTTTCTAAGAGGAAATAGAGGACAAAACACAGTCACTCTAGTTGCAATTTCGTCTCCCCTAAACCTTCAATACAACCATTCTACTATGCCACATTACTGTTTTCTACTGTAACCACTATTATCACATGGATAATAAAACAATATTGCTTGAAGTAATGGGGTAATTTTTTTCAAGATGTTGCTTATTTGGACCAACAGACTGCAGTAAGACCAGTTCCTCTCTATGGTATGTGATGACTAGTTTTGTGCAATAATTAAATGATTCACTGTGTCTCTCTTCCTGAAGCAATTAAATAAATTTAAAAATATAAAATACATTTTAAATCTCACTCATTTTCATGAATGTTCATTTGTCAAAATAAATCTTTCTATGCCATATATTATATTTCATATTACCATATAATTTTAAGACTATGAATCTGGCAAAGGGCATTGGCCATCTTTTGTAAATGCAGCCAAATCCTCCTGCTGAAAAATGTTTTTACACCGTCACACTCTGCAACAGCATCAGCAGATCCAACCCTACACCTAAGCTCTTACCAGCTCTTCTCATTAATGTTGACCAGTGTCCATTCTGTTGGTAATACTATGAAACAGCAGTATAAATGCATACAGGGCCATTTTAAAAAAAATATCAAACCTACATGCAAGTCAGTTCAGCAAATAATAATTTGAAAATATAAAATATAGCAGTCTTAATAAGCAGCCCACTCCTATAAAACTCTTGGTCTGTTAAAGCTTGACAACATCACTAAAAAATGCCATCTTAAAGATCCCAGCAGAGGCTCCACATTTCCATTCAAAGGCTTTTTTGTTTTGGTTTGTGTTTGGTTCAGGGTTTTTTTGAAAGAAAATTATCAATAATCAAATATAGCATATTCCAATTCCAGTTAGGAATACTGTTGTCACAGTATTGTTCAACCCAGCCTGGGAATTACTTTTCATAAAAATAGTTCAGACTTTATTTACCGTTGCCTTACTCACTAACTCAGTATCTATTGCATCAACTGCTGCAAAAGCAAAAATAAAGCAGGACTCCCATCATCCTCATCTTGGAAATTTCTACACTGCTTCATCAATTTACTATGAAGAGCTAGTCACAAACCTACCAAAGAGTCAGCTAAATACTGAACATCCTAGAAACTGCTGACAAAACAGATCTAATTCTGAAGACTATGAAAGGATGATGAAAAGGGAGAGAACGGTGCATATCAAATCTTACATCATGAAAGAAAACTGTTACCAGGTCTATAAACTGATCTTACTGCAGAAGCAAGGACACACTGTATTCACTTGGTCTCTTGCACAGAAGGAGTATGCAAAAAAACAGAGAAATAACTGGTTTATAAGAATTCTTCACATTACACTGAAGTTAAAAAAAAAAATGGAAGAGATGAGAATGGTAGAGAAGTTTTGTGTGTTAGTTATGCTGCTGGACAGCCGTGACTCATCCAGGACCCTCCAAGCTATTTACTGAGCAATCCATTAACCGCTGCTCATTTTCTTCTTGAAAATCACTTGTTTTCTTCTATGAAACAGGAAGGCAATTGTTCTTCACACTGGAAAGTATAACACACACACCACTTGGCTTTGCTAATGCTTTACTGACGTGACCCACACGCTCTGACACTACTGTCACAGCAGAGTTCTATCACACCAGGAGCTCCCCAGAGGTTTCCACCCTTGCACTCGCAGTGCTCCCCTCTCAGTCATCACAGGGGGGCCTTTTCCAGCCCCAGAAGGAGAATTACTGCAAATGAGATCACAGCAGCACAGCCACAGAGCCGTGCCAGGACTCCTCAGCTGTTAGGACATCGTGGGCTGGGATGGATGTTTCACATTTCAGAACTGCGGGCACTCAACTGGCCAGATGTTTCATGATTCCTTTTGGACAAGCTCCCCAGTCAAACCTAGACAGCCAAAAAGAAGAAATCTTTTCTTTCTTTTTTTTTTTATTAAATAAGTAAAATGTCCTTTAACTGCGTATCCCTTATCCTAACTGGCTTTCTAATTAGGAAGGTAGCTGATTGTAGTGTATATAAACTGTGGGTGAAAGTATCCCATCTATTTTAACCAACTTGATCCTCATATTCCTGCTCTGGAAATCTTAGTCAATGTCTTGTTGTTGATTATCTGACTTCCACCATTCCTGTGCCCAGAAAGAAGTTCCAGCCATTTCATCCTGCATGCTTTTCTTTTATTTATTTTGATTCAGCTGTTCTCCCATGCTGCAATAAAGGCCCAGCTGTGAAAGGGGTGAGTGAGCAGGGTTATTGCAGTGCAGTGCTCACCTTGGCAAGCCTTTTACAGCCCCAGTGTCCCTGCAGCTGCAGGGCTCAGCCTCCCTGAACCCAAACTCTTTGAGCCACTTGCTCAGCCATCACACAATGTATTTATTCTGGACATTTAGTCCAGAAAGATCCTGTGAGAGACAGTTTGAAAGCTTTACTTGAAAGTGGACACATAGCAATTCACCCAGCTGAGAATTCACGCTGTTAGTTTGGTAATTTGCATTCAATCTTCAGAACATGTGTTTTTAACACAAATAGCAGAAGTTAGCTGTGAGCATTGGGAGGAAATCAGCAGTGTAAATAAAAAAAGAGGACAACACAGACACAAGCATTTTATGCTGGATATTAGTTAATTTAGCTTTTCTTTACTTCAGTTAGCTTTACTGGAACCCTGGACTTCATTCTGGTTAAACATCTGTTGTCTCATAATTCTCTCCTTGTTAGGTGACAGCAGGAGGTGAGCTACACATAGAGGTTGCAAACTCTTACAAGTTAAGAAATGCCAGATTCAAGGTTGCCTAATACAGCTTCTGTATTGTGATACATGCTGTAATTATGCAATTTGCATTTTTTCCCCCAGACCTCAAGCACATCCCAGCACGGATAGTTCTTCTGTCAGAATTTCTTCCATAATATTTTTTATACATTTTTTCCAAAACCTGACCTTATGACTTTGCTCAATCACAATGCCTTCAAATATGTCATGAAATAACCTTTACTGGACTCTAAAAAGAGATGTCATTTTACAAAAACAGACACACAAGAAAGAGGAAATGTTAAACAACAAGACACCTGCAAAGCAATTACATTCATTTAAATAAATAGAACTTTAAGCAAGTAAAGAAGGCAACTCAGAATTATAAAAAGAAAATATTTATTAAACAATGAAAACTTCAGAGTATTTGGGGACTTAAAAATTAAAGTTAAAAACTATGCTGTTACTTAAGGTGTTTTATTCTACCATATTTCTGGAAGAGAAATCATGTTATCTTGTCTTTAAAGGAGATATATAAGAGCTACATTCCCAGTGCAATTCAGTGCTCAAAAGTAACATCAATAATTCTGTCTCTGGCCTGCTTCTGAGCTCTGCTCCTCTATGTTGTGTGAGATAAGAGACAAGTCTGAAGCATCAAGCAGGTTTAACAAGTGTTTTTTGTGCAGGCCCTGTGATTTTCTTCCTTGTTACCAATGCTCACTGTAGCCATACCTTGGACAATGTTTTGTACATTCAACATGTAAATCACAGTAGCCTTTCAAGAGAAAGCCCAATTAGGCAGGAAGAGAGTCAATATTAGCATTTGTTGATCCAATGTTTCCAGTTGAGAACAGCCCAGCTGGCCAAACACCACAGAAAGCTGAGCCAGAGTGAGTGAGGGTGAAGCAGAAAGGCATTTGTCTCTTAAAAATGCACATTAGACCCTGTCTCCATCCATCATTTTGAGATCCATCTTGCTTTCCATTTAAAAAAAGCTTAGCAGAAGCAATTAAATACTATTACATTGAGCATTTATGGCAAAAAAATAACCCTTCAGAAACTTATGCCACCTGCTGAGCTCTGATCTTTTTAGTGGTCATGGAGGATGAAGCAATGAAAGAAGTTTGTGTTCTCTGGAAGGTAAACAAACCATTTGCCTTTCACAGTAGAGGCTCCAAGGTAAATATATCTGCAGTTTTGCTTTCAGTTCTAAAACCTTTATATCTTATCAATAAATCAATGGAAATGAATAAAGCAAGAAAACGTAACTGGGAGAATAACTTGGATGCATAGAATACAGAAATTTGTGGGTATGCTCTTCTTCTGTAGGAACAAACCAGAGGTAGTTTTGCCGTTGCAGTATTGCATGCATGGGAAAAAATGAGAAGAAATCTTGTTGCAGTGAGTCAGCTCATCCACCCTGTCCCTTTCTTTGCTCTTCAGGTAAGTAAAGTATATTTACACACCTGACTAAATAGGAAGGTCTGATTTATTGACTTCATTACTATCTGAATATATAGCACCATTAGAGGAAGAAAATAAGAAAGTTATTAAAAGAAGAGCTATGATAAGACCAAGGAGGTTACAGTGATATAAACAGGGCCATTTGCTTTAGACTAGCAAATTTTTGCTGTATTTAAAGAATGTGACACTATGGTTCAGTATCATTGCCAAATTGGAATGATTATGCTGTGAATCACCCATTTCAAAACATAATTCTTGCTTACCTTGAAATGGAAAGAATGGAATATCTAAACAAATAAAGGCATGTGGTTTCCTGCTGTTCTCTCCATAACATACAATTGCATTGCTAATCAAAGGCATAACAAATCACAGGAACACCAAATTTAACCCCAAGCCAAATTTCAAACAGGTGTGGAGGGTGCAGTCTGCCAGCTGGAGCCACTTAGCAGAACAAACCTTCCTAACAAAATGCCTCCAAAACCACAAGCTGATGGAATATTAAAAATTCTACCAATTTATTTGGCACTTTGTGGAGTTCTACGTGGGTTGCAAGTACATAGGCAGAAGATGAGGTAGTCACTTTGAGCAGATTAGAGTATCTGCTCACCTTGTACCAAGTATAGAAGAAAAAAAACCAGAAAACTACAACAAGGTTCATAAGAAATGAGATAGCAGAAAATTAATTGCTTAATTGGAGAAGAAATAAAGAGAATTCCCTTTAGATGTGAAATGCCTGGCAGCAATGTCTCCTGCATGCTGACACATGTCTGGTTCAGGAAGTTTAGGAAAATGCAAATGAGTGAGAATTATTAGTATTAAATACTAGTTCCTAAAGCAACATGGAATAATGCTGATCTTTCAGAATTGCATTAAACTGTGCTCAGAGTATCAAATCAAATGTATTTCAAGTAACTAAATTATATATATTTTAGACATTAACTAGCCCATTCTAAATGACAATTCTCCAATTAAATTGTCCTTAACATTTATTTAGCATACCCATCTCTTCCAAATTTGCCACAGCGTCCTCTGTTTTGAGGATGTTTCCCTAATATCACCTCCATTTGAGCTCTGCAATAGCACAGCTTTATTTTAGTATCCACCTAGTCTCTATATTCCAATAGAGAAACAAAGCAGAGAGGAGCACCAATGCATTAAGGAAGGGTGAAATACTGTGTACATCTGCATTCTGCCAGATAACCCACAGCAGCAATCTGTTCTTCCCTTATGACTTTGCAGTCAGGAAGAGCTCACAGATCAGCAATTAACTTTATTCACAAATCAGGTGTATGAAGCCTCATTTATATTGCCTCAAATCAAAAGCACAATAGTCCCACTGCTGTAGATTTTTAAAATTCAAAAATAAAATGAGTAATTGCCTTTTTCATTATTGCCTCATGCTGGCTCAAGATACATGAGCAACATTAAACACATTAGCAGCTCTTGGTCTGATTAAATAACTCAAGGCAACAAAACCAAAGGAGTTATGGCCACCATTCCTTCTAGGACAAAAGCTAGAGTCTCAAAAATGGACTTGAGAGCTCTCTGTTAAATTGATATTGTTTGGGTCTGCTAGAGAAATAATCCTTTCATATGATGTAAGTGCACAGTCCAACCACTGAACAATTTCTTTTGCACAATAGAAGGAGAGATTGGATTGTTACAATCTTCCAGTGTGACCCCTGGAATAAATTGTGCTATAAGACTTATGTATTCATCCTGTTTGAATTGGAGCATTTCCTTCCAAATAGCATCCAGTTCAGATTCTAGAATGTCTAATAAGGGGAAATTTATTACAATCTTTATTAAATCATTCCACTGGCAAATCACTCACACTGTTTAAGATGTGCCTGCTTGGAATCTAAACTGCCTAGTCTTAAATTTAATTGCATGGTTCCCATTTTACCTCTTTCAGCCAGACAGGAGAGCTGCTGTTATCAAATCTATACTGCACATATGGGCAAGCTGCTCCTTTATCTTCTCTTTAATAAACTTTGCTGAATCCTGCTGCAGAAAAAGGTTTCCAAATCTCAGAGTTCCTCTCTTATACCTCTCTAACTAAAAAACTTCCAGATCTGAATGTGATATTCTGGTAACCATTGTACTGTGGGTAATTACAGCTTGAACAATTCCCTACTCCTTTGTTCAGACAGGGAAAGAATCACCTTCATAATGTTGCACTGGGAGCTCCTTCACCCCCAGAGTCCTTTTCTGAGTCAATGCTTCCCAAAACAGCCTTCCCTCATGACTTCCCTGTTGGTTTCCAGCAGCATGGTTTTAGCTCCAGCCCTACTAAACACTGATTGTTGGGTGACACCAGGGGCAAAGCACAAGCGTTTGGTGAAGCAGCAGCTGCACAGCCCCAGCACATCACTGGGAGCACCCCCAGGCAGGGACACCACCATGTCACCAGAACTCACATGGTTGCAGGAAATACAGTTCCCAGTCCCTCACTCACACTTTGGTGCAACCCCAGCAGAAGGGAAAGTCCAGAAGGCTCTCATGAGCACACAAGTGTAATTCAAACAGTATTAATACCACTCTGGTATTTATACAATGCCTCCTAAGCAGAATTGATTGTTCTCACGTTGTTGTTCTGATACAAGATGATTTGGAATCTGCTGCAAAGCATTTACTAAAGACAGAGCTGATAGAAATAGGTAATAGCTCAAGCATGAGCTCAGCAAGCTTTTCCTCGCAGTTACAATCTTAAAAATCTAATAGTTAATGAAAATGCATTTTTGCGAGTATGGGAAAAATGATGGTGAGTGAGAAGAAGAATTTGGAAAGAAAATGCAGCATCTGCAGTAGAGACTGGTTGGCATTTTTGTTGATTACTTACTAAACCTTAATTTATTTCCATTTCAAATGTATTATGATGAATGAATTAGCATATAGTCCTGATATATTTATGAACTAGCCAAATACCTAGTGCTTCCATTCAATTAATGGCCGGTATATTTGTCATTATAGGTAAAGCTGCACTGCACGTTAATGTATTTATATGTAGTTTGGTGTATTAACATTTCTTTTAAAAAGGAAGAGGAAAAAGATTGAAAATATTAAAACAAGATTTATTGTCTTTAAACATTTAGGAAGGACATATAAAATGGGCATAAGAAGTAATTGGAAATTTCTGCAGAATAAAAATGTCTGAAACACGAAGAGACTCTCAGTCTCCACTACCATTTAAATTAGTGTTTACATACTCATTGTTTCGTAGATATCCACAACATGATTTTAAGACCTGACAAACATTGAGACCTAACCCACTCTTCATGAGCAATGGAAATCATTCTGTGGAAGAGAAATACACCTCCAATAATAATAATTTTAATGGTCCTTAAATTCTTTTAGTATTGCTCCTGAGAGAAAATATTAAAAATATTTTTAAATATTTAAAATCCTTCATCTTTCAAATAATGTCCAGCTTTTACATATACAGTCTTGGGCTAAAAAAAAAAAACAAGGATATGCATACCTGTGAGTACTCCTTCTGAGGACAAAGCAGAGGGTGATATCTACAGCTAACAGAACAGCTTGGCCTTGAAATGATCACATAAAAATGTTCATCAGGACATACATCCTCCCACAAAAGAGCCTCCAGCTTGCCAGGAGCCCTGCAATTGCTGAGCAGCCCTGCAGCTCTCCCAGGACACATCCCTCCACAGCAGAGCACCATTCTGCCCCTCCTGTTTTCCTCAGTGCCGGGAGGAATAGGGGGCAACATTCAAGACAAGCATCAGTCACTTTTCCCCAGTATACTATTACAGGCAGCACATGAGAAGATATAAACCCCATTGTGCTGAGAAAGGTATTGACTAATGACTGCAGACAGAGGGGATCTGAACTTAAGATCTGTTATTTAATCACCACATCAAAATTAAGAGCTTCCTCTAAGGATCAGTTTGCTGTTTTCCTTCCTTTCCCTGTCCTTTTATTTACACTTGGATTGTGTGGGCTATATATCTGATCTTGTTTTACTTGCACATGGCCAAGAAGGAGGGAGTAGTATAACCACCATAGATGCAGGTAAAGACATTCCATTCACATGTTCTGTTAAAAGGAGCTGTAATTGTACTTCTGGGATACTGGAACATGGATATATAAATGTAAGGCACCAAAACAGCAGAAACCCTATTGCCTTTAAATCATAACACCTTTATCAGCTTATGTGGGAAGATCAAACTGGGGAAGATTTTACTTATAATAGAAAGAGCTCCTTGAAAGTTCATGTTTAGGTCAAGAAATGGCACTTCTCTTGTTTGAGGTATTTTTTCAGCTTGAGAATATTCACCCATTGTAGCACTTTACCTAGCAACATAATAGACCCTGCATCTCCTGAAGCCTTTTATGTTCCTATCCACACATTTCAGAGGTGTGCTAAAATCTCAGGCAGAAATTACCAGATTGATGTGGAAATTACCAGACCAGTATGAAGGTGTTATGCAAGAGGTTAAAATTGCCCAGCTTTCAAAAGTGACTGAAAGTCAATATATTGCTCTGACTGCACTTTTATTGCAATGAAGTGATTTGTTGTTCTCTGGCAGGAGTGCCCAACTCCCTGTATAACAGAGTATCTTCAGCTATCAAACTGAATCAAATGGGTTAAGAAAAGGTTCCATTTGGACAAGTCAGATTTTTCAGCTTAAAGAAGAACTCCAAAATTTATTAGACCAGATTTATTAAAATAATAAATCTACCTTACCCATAAATATCTTAACTATTATCATTTCAGACAGGGTGCAGTCCACCATGTAAGCATGTTTCAGATGTCTTTCCAAATAGGTATTGCCTCTTAAGAATACAGGAAATTTCACTGACTGTACACAGTAGTTACCTTTACCTGCATGCATTTTAAATGCCTTGACATTTATAATCCATTTATAATCTATTTTGCTTTCATATTTCTAGAAATACGTTAATAATTTGGCAGTAAAAATTCATGTTTTATCTGCATAGAGTAAAAGTTGCTTTGTCTCTGATTCCTCCTGCTTGCCTCTGTGAGATTTTTAATAGACTATTCACTCCCTCAGTGCCTCTGCTGCCTGTGTAGAATAATGAGTATATAACAAGATTTCCTATAGAACAAGACCTTATAATGTAATCTCATGCTTTCAGGCCACATGACAGCTAAAACCACATCATTTGGAACTCTCATTATGAATAAAAATTTAAAAGTACTCCAAAAGATCTGTGCAGACTGTGCAAATTAACCTAATAGAGAAGACTTGAGACTTCCTTTTTCCTTCAGAGAAACAGATGTCATTGGCTTCTCAGTTTCATGAGCCATGCTGAAAATAGGTTCAGGAAAAAGGTGTAAAAAATTTTATTCTTGTGAGGATGAAATCCCAAATAATAAATAAATCCACAGAGAAACTACAAGCAGAACTGATCTCAAGAAAAAGCAAGAAAGTGCAAATGAGGACACTGTGGAAAACACTGATGTTCTTGCACTGAGTCTAGAACTCAGGGGAAACATTCACACAGGGGCATATCTTATTTTAGCCATTTTTGTACTTTTTTCACACTGGCTTGTAGCAAAAAGAAAAAAGACCTGGTTTTTTTTAACTTTTTAATTTCCTTTTAATAATACTTTTTTATTCCTTTGCTCTGCCTGGAAGCAAGACTTCCACTGCAAATAAGAGGACATAAAAAACGAGAGGTGAGATCTCAGATCAAGGTTAAAATAAATGAGGAGAGTGGAGTCAGTGGAGAGACCAGCCAAGTGATAACTGCAGATCAGCTCTAATGAGCTGAGATTTTTTTCCTGCAGGGTATGAGTTACTCTGTGAGTCAAAGGAATATTCTTAAGTGACAAATAAAATGCCACACAGGAATTAATTGTTGCATTGTTAACTACTGATTAGTCATACATATCACAATGTGTCTGAGTGATGTCATCTTTTAAACTCCCATCCCAGATGAACATAATGGGGAGATAATTGCAAGAAGCTGGTTGGAATTAATCCAAGGGAAGGAGCAGGAAGCAAAATCTGTTGAAAAGCTTGTTTTAATCTTGACAAGAGAAGTGTCATTCCATATTTTCCAGGAGAAATCCTTCCCTGCTTTTCCATGGACTGACAAAGCAGAGCTTATGTCTTTGTCCCCACATGCTTGTAAGCAAATATAAAACCTTTTTTTCTTCTAAATCCTACTACGAGTTGATCATATGTATGACTTTGCCTATACTTAGCTAGTCCTTACCTAGATGAGATGCTTTTCAGGAGAGATGCTTGAGAGTAGATTTATGTACTTCCTCAGCCAGTGAAAAGCCGATATGAAAATCCAGGTTTATTAACTGCAGTCAATAAGAATCCTTTTTCCAGACAAAGGAAATTCATTCCTGTTCATAAACTGAAGTGTGTAAATAGAAATATTTTTTTCTCCTTACTTAACCTTCTCATCAATCATGACCCCCTTATAAATCATTCACAGTGAGGGGCTGTAGAAAATAAACTTCTTAAATTCATGAAAACTGCAGTGTCTGTCCACTTAAACATATCACAGGACTTGTTTTCTATTTACACAGTGACAATATCAGGTATAAATAATTTGTTTTTAAGGCTTTTGAGCCACTTGCCCTGGATTCTAAAGAACTTTCTGTGATGATTTTGAAAGTAATGTTTTGAGAACTGTTTATGATAGATGAGGATCCCTCACAACAACTCAACACTCAAAAATTTCTCTTACCTGCCTCTGTTTCTGTGTAAATTAGCAAACACCAATTTGGTAAATGGGAAGGCCCAGGAATCTTGGGTATGAGATCATGAGGGATAGAGTGGCATTGGGAAGAAAGATGGCAATTCTGCAAGTTCAGAGTCCAACTGGTTCAAGGTTATTCATTATTTTACTCAGGCGTTCTTACTAATAGAATATTAAAATTCTTCTGCAGTGAAACAATTCAATAAAAGGAGTTTAGTGCTATGAGTAAAATGACTGAATTAGGCACATAACACTACTTGTGTCATGCTAATCCTAGGGAGCTTATTACCTGTTAGGCTTTATTACTGGCTCTGGATAAGAGAATGAAGATTTAGAAACCTTCTTAAACTCCTACTTATTCTAGAACTTAAGTAAATAATATAGCGGGATGGTAATTTTGTTTTGTTTTGTTTTTAAATCTGTCAACTTCTATGCTACAAAGTCAAGGTGACTTTTGCCACTGCATTTGTTATGGTGAAAATATGAAGAGACACCAGGCAGCCTATTACTCACACATAAGGAACAACATCTGTAAAAAAAGTGTGGTAAGACCATTCTTTCAGACTCACAGGCAGGAACATGAGGCTCCAAATACAAGATACAGCTGGAAAGAACAGAAAAATGAGCTGGAGTGCAAAGTCTGACAAAAGCTGAGCTGGGTGGAAAAGTGACTCCCTTATTGTTCAGTGCTGTTTGGCAAAGCTAACAGGCACAAAGGAGAAGAATGAAAGCTGTAAGCAAACAAAACTGCCAAAGACATCATTCTGACATGGAGAAAAGATGAAGAAAATAAAGCATGTTGGAGAAAGCACTTTGGAAACAATGAGGGAAGCAAATGCCCCCAGCTCTCAAACCATCAGAATAAACCAGGATTTTACACACTTCACCCATGCCATGAAAACTTCTTTAACACATAATTCTGCAAAGCTGTAAATACACATTGAAGAGCTTTTGCAAGCATTAACCATGTTCTTACTAAACCAGACACTGACTACAGACTTGTTCATCAAGTTATAAAGCCTGATTTTACGCATTGAAAATTGTCGTCATTAAGAAGTGTTGCAAAGGGCTGATTATTACACATTCCACTTGCAGGAAATAAAGCAGCATGCCTGTAATTCCACTCTCATATTTCCAAATGCCATATTAAAAAAAAAAAAAAGGCATAATAATGATTTGCCACAAATCTTGAAAAATATTCGTTTCCCTATAAATACTATTGAGACAGGCTATTTTCTTGCATATGTATTAATGCATTTAATTGAAAACCCAAGGCAGCTGTTACACTGCTATTCATTTTATTATAATCATAAAAATAATGGATGCTCAACACAGAGCTGAATACAGATTAATGCCAAAGCTATTTACTAATCTCTTTTCCCCTGATCATTCAAGAGACTAACCACAAATTTGAAAGGCCAGAAATACAGGAGGAGAGCATATTGTAGCGAGTTTAGCAGGGTACAAATTGCAGGCATTTTTTAATTTACTAGGGACTAGAAATCTAGACAATGGAGAAAATAGTGTCCCAAGAAACAGTCTGCTGCATAACCCACAGACACCATTTTGTCTGTACCCTTTCTTCATTCAAGCATAGCTAGAAGATTAACAGAATTTAGCTCTGCCCCCTCACTGGGCAACTCAGAGCCTACACCTAATTCTACACGAAGTTTAGAACTTCTCTCACCTGTTCCTGGGGATAGGATGAAACCTTGGCCACCTCTTTCCCCATGCTCAAAAGTTGTAGTGATGGCTTTAAACACAATTCAAAGATTTAGTGTAGCACACCAATCCACACAAAAACCAGGATCTGTCTTTTAACACCAAAAGAAAAGTCCAGCGGCTGTTGATGGATATTATTCTTCTTGACTTCCAGCAGCAGTAGCAAGCTCAGCATTCCAGAGATATCTCCTCCCCTGACACAGCTTCCATACATTTAGTACACAAAAGAAAAGCCATGTCCCTCTGCACCTTTGGAGCAGCAACATCCAAAACCACCTACCCCGATGAGACGTCAGGAGGGCTTTGGCATTGCATTTCAGTCAAAAAAGCAATATCCTTCATTGCAGTTTTAAATATTCTCTACAACCCTACCTGCCTTTTCCAAACCTATCCACATTTAAATTCAAACTGTGAGAGTTCAAAATACCTGGCAATTAAACACAGATGAAACAATTCTTGGGACCAAAAGGAACCTACTGGGAGATCATACCCTGCTTGCTGGTGCTCCAGGAACCATTTCATACAGCCTCTCTTCATAAAGGTTAAAGTTCTGCCCTAAAATCAGCCTGGTTTTTGTCCCCATACTCTTCCCTTGTACTGTTCCATTCCTGTTAGAAATCCTCCTTAGTGTTTCCAGACTGAAGGCAGCTTGTGGCCACACCTGTATTCTTGACAGCTCCGTTGGTTAGCTTGAAGAACTCCTCTCTCCAAGATTTTTGCCATGCTAACAAACTTTTTTCAGCTGTACAAAGAAAGTGGCATCTTCAGTTTGATGTTTAAAGATTCTTGTGATCATTTTATTAGGCCTTTTTTCTAAATCTGTCCAGTGTTTAAACAACAGTGCACTGAGCACAGGGTTGAAAATAAAAATCTCACCATTGCTCTGGGTTGCAACATTACCTCCCAGTTTCTCCTGGTCTTCCTTCCTGTGATGCGTATCAGTCATTTTTCCCCTGATGCAGACCTCCAGTGCGTTACAGTCATTAATGAATAACAAGTGCATTAAGGTATTTTTCATGTAGCATCATAAATTAAGAACTTCCCTCAGTCCCTGAAATTTGAAGTTATGACCTTTCATTTTAAACTATTAAAATACTATTAGTCAAGTTTTAAAGGCTGTCTTGTTGGACAATATTCCACTATTCTTTTTAGTCATCACATCTTTTCTAGTTTGTGTCCTCAGAAATCTCATTAACATAAGCCTACTTTTTGTGCCATGGTCTTTTTTTTACCTCTTTAAAAAAGAAATCATTCCCCAGGTCAATTCTTGAGAAAGTCTTCTGGTAAATTTACTAGCTCAACAGTTTGACAATTAGCAAAGCTCAAGAAAAGAGCTGGTTCCCTCACAGGCAATGCATTATCTGCCTTGGACCTTATGAGCAAACCATCAATCTGATCTGAGTTTCATGAACCTTTCCCTTGCAGCAATTCACTCTAACCAAGAACCCTGCCAAGAAAATTGCACATACAGTTGGTAGCATAGCGTTTTAACAGACAAGTAATATTGAAGGTCTATTCACTTATCCTTCATACTGAAAGGTACTAGCTTATTCTTTACCAAAAGAGAAGGTAGTGACAGCATATTTATCTGGAGCTTCACCTCAATTCACAATGCTCCTATTCCTGGAAAGAGGCCATACTTGTAACTCTGTACCTTTTATTCTGATCACAGAAAATCCCTTTCTTTTCTGGTTTGCTTTATAGATAATGAAAACATATCAACTGTGAAACAACATGCAATTTTAGTTTGTTGACACAGAAAGGACATGTTAACCTCCACTTCTGTAGTCCTACAATAATGACTTTTTCACTACCAAATTTGTACATGCTAATGGCAAACATCCATTGGGCATTTCAGGTATTGTTACCAACAGAGCTGAGATTTATGTAATTCTGTTGATCAGTTTCTGTATCTGATAATTAAAAATTTAGCTTACTTAGAGATGCTTCAAAAAAGGCTTAGCAGCTTCAAAACTTAAGCTCAGCAAGTAAAATTATCCGTTAAAACACTCATTGGAAACAAAATCCATATTGTAAAAATAAGAATGTTTGGAAAGTATGTGTGAAGGGTTTTAAAAGAGATTTCACTACTATGATATGAATGCCTGGAGACTGTGACTTGCAATTGATTTGCCATGCTTGCTCTCCCATTTCAAGCCAGAGTATATATATATAAACTACAAATTTGTGCCTTTACTGGAAGAGCTGTCAAGGGAAAGTATTACACAAATCGTTGTCAGGTCATCTGTGTTACAAGCACAACTTGTAACTCTAAGTCTGTCATTAAAAGCTTTTTCCACTAAACTAAGAGGTCTCCTCCCTGACTGTTCACCATTATTTCCCTGTTAAAAGCACAAAGAAAAGATTTGGGAAAACTTACTAAAACGATCTTTTTAGCAAGCAGAAACTTGTATTATTAGATATTGTGGTGCAGTATGTTTCTACAATCATAGCTCATCTGAAATTCAAATACCTTATTTCTTTCATATAGCTAATTAAAGCAGTTCATGCTAAAAAAAAAAAAAAATTCAACAAAATGTTTTATTCTTCATCCCAAAAGAAAACAGGAAAAAATATATATTTTCTGTACATTTATGCAGTCTTAATCCATTTTAGTTGTCAGTGCCTGAATCTCACACATTAAACATACCTTTTCTGAGGACAAAGTCTGTACTGCAGGCTGCATACTTTTTACTCAGTTGTCACTATTTACAAACATCTTCATGAAATGAGGATTTTCTCTTCGACTTCCAAGTCTGTAGATTTGTTCATATTTTCATAAACTGAATTGGAGATCTTCCAATGCATAACAACATCTAAATGCAAAATGCCTTACAAACATATTGAGTCAGAGAATTGGAGAAGAAAACAATACTGAATATAAATTTCAGATGAAGCTCTTATTGCTAGAGTTGATTTCTGAAATTCATGGCAAAGATGCCTTTGTTTTCAAAAGGGGAAAGAGTCAACGCCCTGATTTCTAATTGTTATGAAAGACCTCCTGAAAAAAAAAAAAAAAAGAAATAAAAAAAAAGAAAAAAATTAAAAAATAAGGAAAACTAAAATATCATCTTACTACAATACTCAGACTTTGGAAGAGACATTCTCAGAGCTGTTTTCACCAAAAACAATATTTAATTTGAAAAGCAGAGAAAGTAGCAGAAGTTCACATTAAAAAGCAGGAAGAAAAAAACTAACAATATACTACAAATTAGCTTAATTTTAACATTAATAGTGCACTCTCAAATTCACAAAAACCAAGATTTTCAAAGCTTTATATTACATTTATCCCAAGAAAATGAGAAATTAGACAAATTGTGATGAAAATAATATACAGAAATAAGAGTATATGCATTATTCAAATCTGAATAGCAGACAAGATTTTCCTCAATAGACAGATTATATTAATAGTTCTTGGAATAACAGCTGTATGAATAGAGTTGCATAAAATCAGGTTTAACTGAAGCATAATTTGGCATATTAAAGGTGTTACAAAAGAAGTATCTGTAATTTGCAAAATTGTTCCTTTAGAAGTGTAAAATATTCATCGCTCATCATATTTCTAAGAATTATGAGTTCAGAACTTTATGAACACCAGATTTCATTAAATCCCCCTGTTGCATCTAAAGACTCTGCAAAAATAGAAAAAGACAGTGGTGTGTTTTCCATCATCTTGAACATAGCAGTAAGTCTGAAAGTAAAGGCACAAATTGCATCTGTCTACCAGCTCTCTGCTGGCTCTGCACCAAATTATAAAAGTAAGGAATCAGTCTCTTTTAGAACAGCATTTGGGCTGAGGTACTGTTTTGTGCCCCAGATTTTGAGGGGACTATTCACCAACACTCACCTCCATGTGCAACACACACTAACATGATGTTTATTGTCCCACCCTGATCAGCACTTAAACAGAACTGATGTCTAAGAATTAGTATGTCTAACTCACCTGGGAGATTTCTGAGGGACATTTAATGACATTTTCACTGTACAAAGCATCTAAAGGCATTAGTGTCATTATTGACAAGGTTTTAAAGGGTATATTTTATTAGTAAAACAACATTAATTGCAGTAAATGCTAGTAAAATTCCAATCACTATTTAAATCTTAGGCCTGAAAAAAGCTCCACAAAAATAGGCCACCGTGACAAGAGGCAGCTCTCTGCAGAACTAGAGCTTCAGAGATTATTTTTATCTTACTATTTTATCAGTGTAATGAGACAAATTATCCCCAAGTATAAACTGATTGAACAACATTAATTTCTCAAAATAAAAGGAATGGCCAAAACACAGGGGGTTATCTGCTATAAGCAATATTTCATGCCTTATCCATAGTACTTTTTCTCTTTTTTTAAAGGAATTATTAACGTTAACGTATATTATAATCAGTGGCATGTTGGTAACTAACACTAGTATATATAAACACTCCCCCAAAATTTGACATTTGAGTTTTATAATTTGAAACCAACAGGGAATTCTTGGCATTTCCTTTTTGCTTTTCACCTACAAGTTTAAAGAACAAATTATATGGCCCACAACACTTTAACCCCTCATTACCATGAGTAAATCAGCTAAAGTAACTCTGTACAAGACAGAAGATTGTGGGCTCAGACTTGCAATTATTGAAAAAAAAGAAATGCTCAAACTCCTTTTGCAAAGTTATACACCTTCAAGGGCCCAAATGAGCAATGGGATGTACAAAATTTTACCACCTCCTTATGGTTTTTTTTTATTTACAAGTTCTATAGAAATTTGCTGAAGTTTAGAATCCTTCCTCAATAACCTAGTAAAGAGAACAAGAACCTGTTCTCTCAATGACACTTCAATGTGTCATGGTTTTAGACAAAAAAAGTCACTGACACAGAACATGTAAAATTATTGGCATGATCTTTATTTTAAAGAGATCTCTACAATTCAGTGAAAGACATTTTCTTCACGTAGTGATTTAGAAAAAAGGTTCTGTAATAATTATTCTTTTATGTTTTTATGCAAATATAAAAATACTAAAAAGCTATGACACCTTCCCAGGTCAGAACCCACATTCATGTTCATTTAATTTGCAATATTCTCAGATTTATTAGTAAAAAATTAGCAGTTAAAATAAACATTTATGTACAATATAATTGGAAATACATCTAAGATTAGTTTAACATATTTTTCACGGTCTAGGCACACATTGTCATCCGAACTACAATTCTTTGTGACTTTTACAACAATGTATTTTGGGTTTGAACATCATCAATATCTCTCTTGTGTTGCCATGTTGAAAAAACCCACAGACAAGAGGGAAACTCCATGGGATCACAAGCAATCATTTAGCATATGCAAAGATCAATTAAGCACTTAGTGATACACTGTAGTCTCCAGTCCAAATCACAGGTATTATTCAAATGCATTAATATTAATCAAAATGAACATTTATTTCTTCCTATGCAGTTCCTATTGCAATAATATGGCATCTGAATAAAGCAGCAGCTTCCTGGTTTAAGCATTTCCACTCTACTTACCTCTATAACCCAGAGCATATTATGACTCAAATGCAAGCAAGTCTTTCTCATCCAAAGATCTTAGTTTTCATGTTTCAGAGGAATTTCATTTCCCTGAATTTGGGTTCTAAAGAAAGAGGGTAGCTTCTTCCCAGCTTCGCCTACAGTAAAACAATGTCCAGGCCAAACTGTAAAAAAACCTAAGGCTTTAGGTTAATACACAGGGACAGCAGAAAACCAGGGAACTGCAGCATGAAGCTAGGTAGTTTCTCAACAACTTTATAAAGACAGAAAATAATCCAAACTCCTTGTTGCATGTGTCTAACACTTTTCAGAATATTGGTATCAAAGTGTATGTACAATAAAAATTACCTAGTTTTCATAAAATTTCTGTATAAATATATCACCTTGACACTCTCCTCACAGTGATTTCTATATGTAAATTAAATGTTTTAAATAACAGTTATCAGAAGTTTGGGTTTACCTTCATTTCTATGAGAAGTCTTCCTTTGCAATGGAAAGTCTCGGGTCAGAATACTTGCACAGAGAACCCTGAATTCCCATCCATAAAATTATTAAAATTCTGATGCATTTTTTATTTTCAAACAGGGACTGATCACCTGCACAGTTCTCATTTCAGTCGTCCTTGTTTAGCATCACCTATTGCTCCCCATACATCAAACACAAACTCATCCGGAAATGCAAAGTCTCCAAGAGTTTCATCCAATGCCACTGCAAATTCATCTGGGTTTTTCTTGTCTCTTCCAGCTTCCACAATTGTTGCAGCTGAAGAGCAACAAAACAAAATACTGTAATATCATGAAAGTGACAGCTAACACATAGGGCCAAGATAGCTTTGGGGTGTCTATTTTCAACACCTGGTAAGGTCAGCTTAGGGAGATGCAAAGACTACCAGGTGAATTTATGTTTCAACAGGAATTATGTACTTAAAGTTTGTCCTTATGCCTCCAGAAAGTGAAAAAGTTATTTCTGAAAATCTCAGCTGGGTGGGTCAAATTGTGCAGAAGCAAGAGAAAGGCTTTGCTGCTGTTCTCAATAAACTGGAGCCACCAAACACCAGGAACATCTTGGTATGCAAGAAAATGAAAGCAGAGGAGCGATACAACTGAGTTAAATTGTGATATCTTGTGTAACAATACTGTCCAGCATTTTCTCTTATTTACTACAGAAGTATCAATGTCAGAGCTCACTTTTGAAATGGCTACACTGGGGCTGTTGCTTTGGACTGACTCCTTCATTGCTGTGCTCATCCCTCACCTTTCGCCACTGCAGTTTCTCAGACTCTAGGAAAACTTAGAAGTCTATCCCAAAGAACACTGGATGCTGGCAGCCCACAGATATTAGAGCAAATAAAAACTGTGAGGGCTTAAACCTCTCTTGATCATGACAACTGCATCTCCATGAAGGGTGAAGAGTCAGCACAGAAGTTCCTCCTGGTTAAGCTGGGCCCAGAGAAGTACTGGCAGCAAGCTACCATGGTTTGAGGAATGCAGAATGCTCTGTAAGACATATTCAGCACAAACAGCACTGCTGAATACAGTTTATTTTCTTATATCTCTGCTCCACAGCCTCTCTTCACAGGAAATGATGGCCCAGTACAATAGATGAAACATCAAAGTCTGCTTCATTTTGTGATTACTTTACACACCTGCCTTAAACATCAAGGTGTCCTCCATCTTTTGTTAAACATCAAATAACCACCACTTTCTTCATGAGCATATCAAATTCAAGAGTCAAAATAAAGGATTTGATGGCTTCTAGCCTTTTCTTAGAGGAATGTCTAAATGTAAAAAATGTAATATAGTGCCTGAGAAAGGGAAGGAAATTTTGAAGCCACAGAAAAACATGTTCACTGGGGCAGTCTGCCATCTACCACATACACTATATTGAATCAACATGGCAAAACTTCTCTGATAAAAAAAAAAAACAAAGCCTTCCCTGTTCTGAAGTTTCACTAAATTTATTTAATTATATTTTGTTGATCTAAAACTCAGCTCGAATTTATTGACAGTTACAAACTTCTGGCAAACAGTACTTGCTGTTGTGCAAACATGTAAGAAGCTGTAAGCAAGCTTGAGCCATAACCCACGTTGTAAATGTCAACAACAGCAATTCTGAGGAAACCTGGTGTTTTGGTTTTAACTGTGTTCAGATGTGAGGCTCCAAACACAATCAGTGTGTCAAACCACACAAAGCTGTCCTAGGAAAATTTATGTAAATCTTGATAAGTAAACTGCTGTGATGGAGACAGTTCAAGTGTACCCCAGCTTCCTAGGCACCACTAGTGGTTCTCAAGGACCCTCAAGACCCTGCCAAAAGAAACCCTATCCCGGTTGGACTGATTCTCTCTGTGTCTCCCATGAAGTTCCTGTGACTCTGATTCAGACAAGGCTGTATGGGAAATGGGCGTTAAAGAGGGGACTCTTGTTCCTGATAAGTGGAAAACAAGGATTTGCTCTATCAACACCACTCTATGTTCCCTGAAAATGTAGCACAAGGGTACTTACAGGGAAGCAAGCCTGGAGATTATGAGGTGAAGGGTATAATTGAAACTTCACAGATCTCTGGATATGAAGCAGGATGTGAGCTTAGTTTTTATAGACACTGAGAGAAGGGTAGAGAGAAAAGAGCTAGGGAGGGTGATGTAAGAACAAACATGTCAAGATATTGTTACACCAGATACTTGGAAAAAGCTGCCATCAAAAGAGTAAGGATGTGGAAAAGTGCTCAAGCAGGGTGGGAGTGGGGAATTTAGCCATTTTTAAGACAAACTGGCCAAGAGATATGGAAAAACCATAGATACAGCAGCAATAAAACAAGACAACAAGCCATTATATCACAGTCCAGCTGCCCTAGCTGAAGCTTCAGAATTGCACATAACAAACTGTCATTAACAGAAAGTGTAACTTTTAAAGACTGACCTTTCCAAATAATTAAATACAATCTATAAACTGGTTTATTATAGATTTAGGAAGCTTGAAAACAAAATCCATTAAAAACTTAGCGGATCAACTTTCAACCCAGTCAAGCAACAATGAGAACATCACCATCGGGCTTAAGCAGCCTCAAAAAAAAAAAAAAAAAATCTCATTTGTATTGAGTAAGTCCAATCAGCACTGCAGGGCACACGTCGTGTGCTGTATTTGCTGAAGCACACTGGCATTCCCAGACCCAGCAGATGGGAAGCAGCAGGCTCCTTGGAGCGGGAGCTGTCGGCAGCGCGGTGCTGACCTCCAGCGCCAGCCCGGCCGCACTGCCGTGCATCCTACCCTGCATCCCCGGCTCTGCCACAGCCAAGGAACAGCTGAGGGAGCTGGGGTTGTTCAGCCTGGAGAAAAGGAGGCTCAGGGCAGACCTTACCACTCTCTACAGCTCCTGAAAGGTGGCTGTAGCCAGGTGGGGATTGGTCTCTTTCACCAGGCAGCAACTAATAGAATGAAAGGACACAGTCTCAAATCATCAAGGGAAATATAGGTTGGAGTACAAAAAAGTTTTTCACAGAAAGAGTGATAAAGTACTGGAATGGTCTGCACGGGGAGGTGGTGGAGTCACCATCCCTGGATATGTTTAAAAAAAGACTGAACGTGGCACTCGGTGCCATGGTCTAGCTGAGGTGTTAGGGCATGGGCTGGACTCTATGATCTCGAAGGTCTCTTCCAACCCAGTGATTCTGTAAATTCTGTGAATCCCAGCCCTGCCCCACTGCTTCCATGAAGAAAGCTGGCCAGCTTTTCTGCCACCCCCTGAACATATCGCTGTTTCCCCAGGCAGCTGCCACAGCCGTGGGACAGCGTTCCCAGGGCAGCACAGCTGTGCAGAACACGCCAGCTCTCACAGTGACATTTGATCTCCCAGGGCATTCAGCAGACACTTGCCAGCTTGAAGAAAACTTGTTGGTTCTCAGAGGGTGACAGCTTCGTGCCAAATTGTCTCCACTCCCCTCCCTTTCCCCCACTGCTTGTAAGAGCTGCACAATAAGTGATTACAAGAATTTTATTCCAATTGAATATTTTTTCCACAGTCAAAAGAGCCTCAATTGTTTCCAGATTTTTCTTTTTTTCATTTCACTTCAGGCAATGCTCATATCTGATTAATTTTTATGTAAAATGTGAAAAGTTCAGCAATCTTAAAAGTGGTGAAAGGAATTACAAGTCTTGTCAACTTTAGCTAAGAAGTTAGTATCAGGCTTCCCAGAATATGAACGAAGTAATATGTTGGCTTTTCAACTATACTTCCTTTAAAATAACTTCAAAGATCTTTCACAAAATCCTTATTTTCACTTTTAATAGACACATGGAGCACAAGCCATGAAAGCTACCTTCTGCCTGCCATTCTTATTATCTACCTTACATAGTGGTTTTGCTATATCCTATACTGTAACTTCTGAAAAAAGTTTTTTCAGAAGTCCTGACAGAAGACATTTAGCTGTAATTAACTGTAATGCTATTAGAAGTTCTACCTTCATCAAAAGGTAACAAATATTGTTCTGTCCTGTCACTCTAAAGCAGAAAATTAAGCATGTTATTATTGTAGTTTCCAGTATTTAACATTACTTGGTTTAAATTTCATGTTGAACATTGTCAGATCTGGAACTCAAGAACTACTAGAAATATTTCTTTTAGTTCCTTTTTCTTAAGTACTGATTTTTCTTGAAGATGTTTGTTTTTTTTTTGTTTTGTTTTGTTTTTTTTTTGTTTAACTGGACTTGCTGCCCTTCCTTTTATCAAAAAACTCCCATTATTCTTTCAGAGTAAATGAACAGCCATAAACAATATACCCCAGGATGTATACAATAAAATCCTTTGGGAAAAGAAGTCTGGTGACAGAAGAAGACAGCAACAGATTCAGGGAGAATATCACTTCAGTTAAAACATTTAGAGATAAAAACATCCATTGAACATTGATGGGTTGGATTTGCGAGCCAAGAGAAAAAGTTTGAGTAACAAAAAAGGTTTAAACCTGTTGAGACATTTTGATTAGATGGTAAGTCTGAAAAATGACATCAAAATGGAGAAGTAGACTTAAAAATTTTTAAACAAAGACAGAATATGCAAGGATATTTTAGCCTGATCTCATCGATGGAAGGTTACAAAACAGACTCTCTTGTGTGTGGTCACACAGCAGGTACAGGACAAACAGGGGATCAGGCCCAGCCAGCATGGGTTTAGGAAAGGCAGGTCCTGCCTGACCAACCTGATCTCCCCTTTTTTGACCAGGTGACCCACCCACAGGATGAGGGAAAGGCTGTGGATGTGTCCCCCTGGACTCCAGTAAAGCCTTTGATACTGTTCTCCACACCTTTCTCCCAGAGAAGCTGGCAGCCCATGACTGCACCAGGGGATGTTCAGGTTGGACACCAGGAAAAATTTCTTCACTGAAAGGGTGGTTAAGCACAGGGCTTACACAGGGAAGTGGTGGAGCCACCACAGCTGGAAGTATTCCAGGAATGACTGGGTGTGACAGTCTATGTTTATTTGGCATGGTGGTGTTTTGTCAAAGGTTGGACTCAGTGATATTGGAGGTCTTTTCCAACCCTAATGATTCTATGATATGTCATGTCTGATAATATTATAGAGAGCAACAGGAAGGAAATAATCATCCAAAAGGAGAAAAACAGAAGAAAGGGGAACAAAGTATTGGTGGATGAAGCCAAAAGATGCTGAAAAAAATTTGGACAGGAAGCCCTTTTGCCATCATTTACAATCAGTAGCATTCTGGGGTTAGATCTAGGCTTGCTCCCACTCAGAATTTTGGGATTAAATACAGTCTGTAACAAATCAAGTCTTAGTGATTTAAAAAAAATAAATGCCAATATTTTTCACTGTTTCCTGAGTCGCTCCTATTATGAAATTGCTCCAATTCCTTTACCAGAAAGTACTCATAGAATTTAAAATAACCTGAATTATCTCTCAGCTGTGTATTTATGTTTTAAAGAATGCTGAAGTAAAGCCCTGGCCCAATTTCTAATGTGCCCATAAAATGGCTGAGGAATACATTTCCAGAGCCAACTGTCCCTTCTCTGGATTAAGTCCAGTTTTCAGTACAAAGGAGTAAGGAAGTAAAAAGGTAAAAATGCATCCTAAAGCAAGTATGTAAATCTCAACAGCATTTAGATCTCTGAAAATAAAAATTTTAAAACTGTGCCAGAAAAAATTTTCTTCAACAATTTCCAAGTATTTAGGTCCAGCCTAGGGATTTGTGTGTAGATTTAGTCAGCCATTCTTGAAATTGTCAAGATACTTAACCATGCAAAAATTAAGGGCTTTGTCTCACCTTTAATTCTGTCTGCAATTTAACATTAGTTTTTCTTTCCTTTCTTCCTAACTTATGACTTAAAACTGGGGCACTATTTCAGAATTCAATCATACCATGGAAGTGTCATTTTAATGGAGATGAAAGAATAACATTAACTGACATCCAAAGATTCTGACAAACAGAAGTGCATGGAAGTGAGCAATGATTGAGATCTTAATCACTTGTCAGCTGCACCTTGTGATGACTTGCATTTTCAACTAATCTGGCTTGAGTAATGAGTGAAATTTCGAGCTAAGTGGTGATTGGCATTCTCTGAATGAATCTTTTCCTCATATTTCATTTTCATGGGTGACTGATCACATCCAGTATGTGAAAAACTGACATGTGTTAATTGAACAGATTTGTGACAGGTGATTAGCTCTCTTTTCCTAAAGAATCTGAGAGCTGTTTAATTGTTTTAAAATGGTAAAATTGGGGGATTTTGAGTCATCACTGTTGGCTATTGACTCAGATTTGAACTTCAAGATATGGCTTCAAAGGTGCAAACTAAAGCTACATGAACCCTATAGTCTTTGAATTCTGACAGCTTCCCTTGGTTTCACTACCTTTTGGGGAGGAAAAGAAGAGGTAAGGGATAAAACAACCACACACCTGCGAAGAAAAGAGCCTCTCTATGAACAAAGACCTCCTCCTTCTTTGAATATTCTTTTAAGTTTGTTTTTTTTTTTAAGTTTTCAAACTGAAAGATTAAGGGCATTAGATCTTTTTACGTGGAAAAAAATTTTCAAGGAATTAATGGGAAAACTCTACCAGGTGCTCGGCTATTAACTCAACCATATGTGTTGAAAGCTGAACTTCTCAGTCTACTGTGCAAGAGCCATCCTGTTTACAGTACTGAGAGCCAAAAATACAGGGAACAGTTCCCACAGGATTGTTCCCATGGACACCAAAAGCAGAGCACCTATAGCTGCTTATTCCTGTAGGGCAAGGAGCCTGGGGACCTTGGAAGTAACTTGCAAGGACAGGAGCTTCCAGAAGCCCAGTCTGAGCCAGGACTGAACAGCTGCAGGACAAAAACAGCTCCCAGAGCGACAGCTGTCAGGGGACTCAGAGCTTTGAAGCCTGAGCCAGAGAGGGATTGAGGCACAGAGGTTGCAGGAGTGAGATGGAACATGGAATTCTCCCTAACTTGAACATGGCTCAGCACCACACAGGCCTCCCAGGAGTGTATTACACGGCAGCAGCATCACATATTAGAGTTGAACAGAAATTTTGAGAACTTCTAGTTTCCTGGGAATAGGAAAGTTCAGATAGAACCTACAAAACAGAACTCAAGTTTTGGGCAGCTCTGCCCTCACTTCTATGCCAGGAAGCCCACTTCTACCTTAGACTGAAGGACAAATACTGTTTTACTTACATTTTTTTCCTGTGAGAAAACAGTAGAATCTGCCAAACAGATGCTTGCTGGTAGGAGCAGCCAACAAAGGCCTTTTGGCTATTCAGATAACCACCTTTCCTTCTCATTCCTCTCAGGGCCCCTCCAGCCCTAATGCTTCGCCCTCTGGAGCTTCATGCCAGACCTATTTTCTCTTCTGCTTTGCCTTTTTCACTTCTCTGTCATGAAAGCTCTCTTTTCAAGATCACTTTCCATTTAGCTTATTCTTTCCGTTTTCTGGCTGATTCTTTTAAGATATTACCATAACAATAAATACCTGCCTCTTTGTCTCAGTTCCAGCAGTTCCACAAAATCCTAGGAGGACTACACCAGCCACAGGAGGCCACAACAGCTAGACTGCAGCTTCTTCACACAAATAAAAATTCCTATTTAGTTGTTGTCAGAATAACAAAGAAAAGCAAGGACAAGTTTGGTGCGTCTTTAAGGAACTTATGACGCTGGGGTTAAGTAGTTTCTTTCATTATAAATAAATTATTTTTATAACTATTAAATATTCTGCAAGTTTTCATATGCTCGTCAGATCACAGGTTTTAGAGATTTTGATAAATTTGTGTAATTACTCTGTCAGTTCCCTTGCTAAATAGTTGCTTGTTCACTGACAAAGATCTCAGGTTCAAACCTTAGCAATCAACTTTGATGTGTCTATGCCAAGAGGCAAAAAAACAAATAAACATACTTATCCTTAAGAATCCTTAACCATGGCACACACAAGATCCACTAGAAAACAGATGCCAGAAAGAACACCGTGGTGACAGTTATAGCAAACAGCTAAAAAATTCATGCAACAGCGTATAGATAATGTGCAGAAAGAATAGATTGATTAAGCAATTACATCCTAAGGACTGAAGTGGGAGGGAGATTCTTTTATCAGACAAACTCATTTGTAGAAATACAGGCAAGTTATTGAGACTGCAGGCTGGACAAATTTTGCTTCACTTACGTCCAGAGACTAAAGTACTCAATACATTTTAGACTATAGAAAATGAGAAATTATTTAATCTTGTAGTAATGTATCTGCTAAAAACTCACCTAATTCAATATCTCTTATGCCCATATATGTTTCAAGAAGCTCATCCACATTTTTAATTGCTTTTTCTTCAACTTCAGTTGGCTTTGTTGGAATAAAGGGAGAAAAGAGCAAAAGTATGATTATATCCATGCAGATTTCAAAATAACCAGAAATGTGCCAGTGATTATCCTTACTCCCATCTTGGCTACCTAGACTTACAAAATCTACAGATAAAACACACTATTCCATTCTCCTTCCCTCTTCTCTCAAACATGAGCTTTCCTCCTAATATCAAGCCACACAGCTTACACATTCAAACTGAACAGGGGCCTTGTATCTCCTGACAATACAGATCTCCATCAAATCCTTATCAGAAGTACCCAGAATAAATAACATTTATTCACCAAACTCTAATCCTGGTTTTGCACAAATTCATGCCAATGTATCTAATTAGCCTCTCCTAAGAACAACGCTTACACCAACCCTGTACACTTTGGTGTCAGAAATGGAACCAATTCTTCACAACCATCCCACCTCTCTTTTCCCTCCTGCCTTCTTTTCAGTACTCCTTGGTCTAATCTGCCTTAAACTTATCCATGTAATCCATGACATCTAAATATAGGTTCTCCAGCCCCATCCTATCCCTGCTAGTCATCAACTTTAGTTGTTCTCTTTAGTCCCACAAACTCTGTAACATCCACATTTTTCCTTCTACTCATCAGCCCTGGGGAAGAACAAATCAGAAGCTAGGTGATTAAACTACTGAAGGGCATATACCACACCATACCATTTCCTCCACAGTAGCAGGGCCTTTGGTTCTCAGGCGAAGTGTTTCTCTCCCTTTGGAGATTTTAGCCTCTGACACAGTTCTGCCTTTAGACCTTGGTTCCAGCTTTTCTAAAGACAAAAAAAAAATCCAACAAAAATAAAATACCAAACAAAATTATGTATACAGTACAACAGAATATGAGGTATCTGTTTCAGTTATTACAACATCTTCACATTTGATTCTAATTGAGACCTATACTATGAAG
This sequence comes from Toxostoma redivivum, assembly GCA_013397375.1. Classification (NCBI taxonomy): domain Eukaryota; kingdom Metazoa; phylum Chordata; class Aves; order Passeriformes; family Mimidae; genus Toxostoma; species Toxostoma redivivum. Next base: position 748,445 of record VXBI01013437.1, on the reverse strand, counting down.
AAATCTAATTATAAATTAACTATTCTAAGATTAGCTTTGCTGACATTTCGTTTTCTTTAAATTCTAATATCTTCTCAACTGCAGAGAGGCTAGGACTTCTATTGACCAGTATATCTAAGCAGGCCTATGGCATTTATTTCAGATATGCACCTTGTATAATTTTATTTCCCTATTCTACAGAAGAGTATTTATAACTTCATATTAGATAGCAGCCGAAGTCACCAACCAACTGCAGACTTATTCTGGTCTTTACAGACAGAACACATAGCAGGTTTAGCATTGAAACATTTCTATCTTTTACTGATGCAATGGTGCAAACACTCCTGCTAAGCAGGTGATGATGAGCCACATTGAGCTGAGCTAACAATTTGCTTATCAGCACTCACAGAGGTGAACTGGCTATAAGCAGATCTGCAGAAGGTTTTCCACTGGTTTCACCAAAATTATTTCACAGCTGATAAATCTCCAGGAGGAGTATCTGGTTTACACAAAGTTTCCTTTACCTGAATTCAGTCTTTCTTGTTTAATCCTGGGTAAGGGCACCCCAGTTAGTAATTGGAGCATGGAATCATTTAAGGTTTGGGTTTCTTGTTCCAGGATGCAATTTAACATTCAAGAATGGCAAGGCTTTAATTTACTTACTGACACGGGAGTTACATAGTAAATCTGGAAAGTGCTAGAAGAGAAGAGACAATTTTGCAGAACTGCTTTTAATTGTCCTGTTTTATCTAACAGATTATTCCTCCTCTTAATATCAGGCCTTTCTAACAAGCTCTTCTTGAAGGCAATACCTTAACATAATATATTAATTTTGCTCAGATAGATATCAACTCATCATTCTTACATAACTAGTCAAAAACCTAGATTATTAAGCAGAACAGGCCTTGAAAAGTAAATTTTATTAGTTTTTATGACACAAATAGGTATGCCACAGTCCCTTATATATATATATTTAGGATCAACACTTTTTCTTAATCCTTTTATTGCCTCAAGGACAGTTTAAAAATCCTTATGATTGTCATAATTTCTGCTAGACTTGTTTCAAAAAGTAATTCCTGATAAAAAACCCATATTTTTCAAATTCTGTCACCATTATCACTTTAAAACTCATGATTTGACATAACCTTTATTTGCAGTACTTCAGACCAAAACACTCTGGCTATCACAGAAATTATTTACCATGTTCACATAATTAAAATGCAGAGTTTGTGTTATGCTGCTTTTACTGTGTTTCTATTAATTTGTCTCAATTCACAGAGGACCAGCTTGTGACTGGTACAAATCTTTAATTCTGAGCCACAAGCCTTGCCTAGAGTAGCTGAGACAGCCTGTGTGAACATGGTAGAAGGATGTCCAACCAGTAAATTACATTTATTTCACATTCTGCTCAGAGGAAGAAAAATAAAAATAATTTCACACAGAGGCTTGTCTCATTTCTGTACCCTCGCCAAATTCTGTTGAAATTAACAGGAATTCAGCACATACTTGTCCAGCAGGACCTGGATCTTGTCTGTCATCTCCTCTGGGGCTATTCTTAGTGCTTAAGCTGCAGCTTAAGCATTATCTTTGTGCCTGAAGCCTAACTGCAGGATGTTTTAACTTACTGAGCACTGCAACTTGCAAGTTAACTTCTGTAGGGTAAAAAATATCCTGCATCTTCCAAAAAATCTGTCCACAAAGCTCTGGTTTCCTCTTAAATCAATGTCAGAAAAAAGGTATTGCTGTGAAATTAGTGCATTTCCTCCTCTACATCACAGGTAGACTAAAAGGTATCTTAGTCACCTGACTAAAGTAAATACTATTAAATTATGGCTGAAGTCATCAATCAAACGCCGATTTACCCTGCTCTTTACAAACAAACTGTGTAATACTTCTAGCATTGAACACAAATTATAGGCCCACATTAAAAAAGTTATTGGTGCATTACTAATTGTGATAGACAACATATGCAATTCTTTAGCATAATGTATAATGTACACATTCACTTAATAGCAATACCAACTTATATACAAACACATTAGAGATCAACTCATAACTCTCATTCTTCACAGAAGCAGCAAAAGCAAAAAGAAATCTTTGCATTTCTCTCGTTTTCAATTTCTGTTGCTATTCTGACACCAAGTGTCAAGACTGGTGTATAACAGTAGCTGTAAACTACTAACGCATTAAAAACATTTGAAAAATAAACATTTAAATTTTTTGCTGCTGTAGTGATATTGAATTGACTGTTATTTCAGGTGTGCAGAAGGCCTCATACAAATTTATGATTTAGCACTATTTTAAAGTTTTTATTACAGGAAAATGCTACATGGTTTGGGAAGTGGATCAAAAAATTTGAGATAAAAAAAATTGTAACTCAGTCTCTATTTTGACTGCCTGAGCAAAATCTCCCCTGTTTGTTTGTTTGTTTGCTGAACTGACAGGATACATCAAAGAATTAGCAGTAAGTATGCATTCCTCCTATTTAAGCAGCACTTGCTCATAGCATGCAGGTGGCAAGCAGAAACAGAGCTTTGCAATTCTGCTTTCTCCCAGTTCTGAGTACACCTGCTGCATGACTGGAGAGCCACAAAAAGGCTGGGGAGAAGGACAACAGGCAGGCAGGCAGCAAAGGAGGTGTTCTGGGGAATCCCAGACAGTGCTGCAGACTCCTTCTGTATTAGAGAGCACAGAGCCAAGTAAAGAAATAGAAAAGACTGACACACAGAACAACAGGGATTATGTATCAATAGAGGAAAAAAGGAGTTTTGAGGATCACGACATTAGTGAAGTGATCCATGCTTTAAAACCATTATCTGTGAAACAATTCCTGTTCTTTTTGCAACATCATGTACTGGCAAAAGAGACTAAGGCTCAGGCTGAGGTAACCCACACCAGGATGAATGCTGAAAAAAACAAGATGGAAGAAAATCCATTCATAAATCTTCCACTTCAAAGAAAAAAACTAAATGTACTTTCTTGTAGTGGTTATATTACCACAGGTGGACACCTGGTTGCATTCTGAAAACAAGCTCACAATGAAATGCAATGTTGGGATTTTACCATCAAGGTGTTTTACTGAGAAAGGTGGACAGTCAGGTCACTCACCAAAGGCTTTCAAAGGTTCTACCAACTCCAGCTTAAACTTCTGACCTTTCTCCAGATCCTTCAACATTTTGGCAACTTCATAATGCCGACACTCTGACACATTCTTTCCATTTATGGTCTCTATGTGATCGCCCACACAGACAGTTTTGGTTTGGTCCATAAGGCTGCCTTCTTTGATTCGCTATTGTTTAAAAAAAAAAACACCACCAGAATTACAAACATTTATTTAAAAGGTGATAATTTTTAAGAGTTTCACCACCAAGTTTCAAGAATGTCAGTTAACAATATCAATACTGAGCTTACTATTCCGGCAGTGTTTTGTCTATAAGATTATCATAAAACATTTTGAAAAGCATTATTTTTCAAACAAAGTATTTTAATAAGCTTTGAATATACAATCAGACAGGAAAAAAAGAATGCAACCACACTTTAGAAATAAAGGGTTCTGAATAATATAATATTTTTTGTGCTTTAAAACAGATCACAGACATCTCAGTAATGAGAATGTCTATTCACGTTTTTGGGGTTTTTCTATTTAATAGCTTGACAAGCATAGGAACAGAATTTTTCTTTTCTCAAGTATGGTCCAGAGACTTAGTAAAAAATTATATACTGCAAAGGGCTGTTCTTAATAAGACCCACTCCCAGTGGTGAAACTACTATTTTCCTCAACAAGCTATACAGCTGTATATTAAAGGATATCCTCTGAAATAATAAATAATAAGAAAATCTTCTAACTGCCATCTCGTAGATAACACAAATAGTCTAAAGGTCATAACAGAAGTTACAGCTTTTATGAAGTGCAATTTAAAAAGTATGGGGAAAAACCTTTAAAATATCTCTATGATTTATCACACTTTCAGTTTCAGTGATTCTGTTTATTGTTGTTGCATACTATCATATTTGTTTATGGTGTGCATACATCACATAAGCCATTATTATATGGATGTTGAACAGAAAAGCTATGACATAGTAAAATATCTTATATTTTGCAGATACAAATTTCATTCTAATATGTTGCAGAATACAATCTTTTCAACAAAGACTGCCGTGGTTCAGTCTAACTTTGTGTGAGATAACATAGAGACAAGGCAGATAAACACATTGCACCTCCCACTGTAGCCAGCCTGGCTGTGCAATGCTCCCAGGAGCTGCTCCCAGCCCCTGCGCATGTCTGAGCCCACACATGTGCCTCCATCTGAGAGTCAGTGGGAAGTGTGAGAGCTCTCACTGTCCTATAGTCGATGATTTTAAGCTTCAGGCTGAGTTTAACTCTTCCTAGCACCAAACAGAAGCCTCGTGGTGAATATGGACATGGATATCATACACACCAGAAACCATTTGTGCCAAATGTGCTTCTGCCACCAGGACTCAAAACTTGTCCCACCCAGCTTCAATTAATGTCTAGTCTACATGTTGAATATTCATTTAGATTTCTTCTGCACTTGGATCCCAACACTAAAACTGTTAAAATAATATTCACAGGCTGTTATTTGTGTCACTTTTTATCATCACTCCAAGTTAACTGAGACACTCAAGCTACATTGTCACAGTAATTAAGATGCAATTGCCTGTATTTCAAGTGCTCTACAGTCCATTGAGAAGCTATGAGGATCTATATTTCCTATGCAATGCCTACTCCATTTGATAATGTCTCCTTGTACACCACTCAGTCACACTTCAAGTTCTACTGCTGTTCTTTGAATGCTAATTTGACACCATAATACTTTTTCCCACCAGCCCGTGTACCCCAGAAACAAATTTATGAAAGCAGAATGAATGACACCAGGTTTTGTCCTTGGTAGGACAAAGTAAGATTAAATTTCACAGAAAAAAACCCTGCAGTTCAGTGTCAGGTTTAAAATCACATCAAACCGAGAAACCTCCCTGCTATTCAAAATGCAGTAAAATAACTACAATCCATAGCAACCTTCAATAACCTACCAATCAGTAAATTTAGTATTAATTTTTAATTAAGAATGGCACATAGTTACAAATTTTCATGGAAAATATATGTATAGAAGCAAAAACAAACCCATAAAACTTTAGAGACAGTCTCTGCTTAGTCATTTACCTAGACAAAGTAAAAAAAAGATGCAGCTTTAATTTTGTATATGTGTTTTCTGTGCTGGTTTAAAAGATTCATTAGCTAAATCTGCAACAAGAAGAAAGTAAGCTCCTAGAAACTCCTTAAAATTTATGCATTCCCTTGAACACCACACCATTTCCATTACAATGCTTATAATTAGACCAGTACAAGGAAAAACTTATATTTGCTCAGAGGAGTTTTACACAATTTGCTGGAAATTACAGCTTGTCTGGCTAATGTTGTGAGGGTTTTCCAGTGTGCTCCAATTGTGCAGTAGTCTGTGTGAGGGCTGTTCTCTCTGCCTGTAACCAACCAGGCACAAAGGGAATGTCACTGCCCAGTGCTGCACACATGAACATTGCTCACAGAGGCTCTGCTTTCAGTGCCTTCTTTTAAAATGCCACATAAGCAGCAGCATGACTGAATGCTATGGGCTGTATAGATGCCATCACTAGAAATTCACAGTTCTTTAAACATAAAAGTTAGGCTATGATTTTGCCAAAATGCTTAGTGAAACCTTCGCTGCATCTTGACTTTCACAAACATGACCTCAGTCACATTTTTCCACAACAAAGACAAGCGAACCCATTTCTAAACCGTGTCTTGTTTTATAGCTATGGTAGCTAAGGAATGAACAGAAAATACGACCTCTCCATACAAGAAGCTCTGTTTACAATAAGAACAGTGATTGGGGCAGCAGTAATCAAAGATAATTGCTAATGCCTCACTAATAATGGGTAATTGGAGTATATTAGAGCGAAGAATCTCAAAAAGGCAGAAAATGTGATTAAAGTTCCTAATACCTAGTCTAGCAAGAAGGGCAGCATCATTTCTTCAGCCTCTACTTGTCTCAAAACATACTGCCTCTAGGTCATAAAGAAGAGGAGAAGGAAAGCAATTATGATTAACATATTGTATATGTTACTGCCCATACTTGTTACTCAAGTTCATTGTGGTAAATTGTGTTAATCCATATCCTTGTAATTCACCCTAAGGCAACAATACTGGAAAGTTGAAATATCACTGTACTTGCCCCTACTCTTGTGCAGCACAAAGGCTTCTGCCCTGGGAACACCAAAGACTGGAAGAACATGATCTCATTATCACATGAGTGACAGAAGTTCTATAAGCATCTAATAAATGACATCAGAAAATCAGTTTAAAACAGGAGGGGGCAGATGAAGCGGTATCTAACACCTACCACCTCAGGGTAGCTCAGGAGATACAATGGTCTCATTGTAAAGCTGATACACATTACAGAAGCAATGAAGAAATGAAATGATTTTGAATGACATGCAGTACAGACTAGCTGAACTAATTTTGAATTATGTACCTAAAGAAAAGCAACTTTTATCTTTACTTACCATATATATGATAATAAAAGATTTTATAGTTCTAAAGGATCATTAAACCAATAATTAACCTATTATAGTAACAGGAGCTTCTACAGAACAAAGTAGTGCACTGGTAATTAAGTTTACCTTTATAAAGGCACAGCCAGTTCCATTGTCTGTAATGGTAAGCCCCAGCATATCATCAGTTTTAAGAACTTCCACTTCTTTTCGTTGTCCTTTCACATGGGCAAATATGAAATCTTCAAGGCCAATTTGTGCACCTAAGAGTTTGTCCATATCCACTTTATGAGTGTTCAAAGTGCAAAACATGATCTGTGCAGAAGGAAAGCAAACACATTAACAGTGTACTAGGTTTGATGAGCTTGACAGGAAGCTAAAATAAGAGCACAGTTCAGGTCACTGTGACAGGTCCAGATCTAAAATGATCCCCCTTCTTCTCCAGCTGTACCAAAAGAAGGGATAATCTCCTTCCACATACAACAGAAAGCATCAGTAGCTCAAACTGCAGGTAAGAGCTGGCAGAGAACATAGGAAAGAGACCTACCTGTGTGAGCAGCCTCTCAAAGCCTGTCTCAGCACACCAGCCCTGAGAGAGGCATCTTGAGCTGGTACAGCTTGCACCAGAGGTCAGAGAAAGCAAACTGAACAGCCATCACCATCTTTTGCTTCATCATTCACCCACCTTGAATTCCACCCAACTCAAAGATCATTAAAGACTACTTTAAAACTTGATTGAAAGCAATTTAATGTGAGAAAAAAAAAAAAGAGCTTATCAAAAATTTTAAAAGAGTAAGGTGAGAGCTTGAAATGCTTTTTATTGCTCCATGTATTCTCTCAATAGCTCAGAGCACAATGAGGCTTGCTTAGTTCCTACCCTTCCCTAGCATGAGTTGGGGTCATCCCTGTTCCAGTAAAGACAAGCCTTAATAAAAAGGTCAAATTGCTTCTTTATAAATCAATTTTCTGAGGGATTTCCCTTCAGCACTGGATATCAGGCAGTCCTTTTTCTCCTTACACTTATGCCAGTTCTTCAGCAGGGATGTTTCCTGTCCTGGGCATAGGCAGGGTGAGAGTAATCCATTTGCACTGCTTGAGAACAGAGATGCTTTTGCTCATCATGGAGCTGCAGGAAGGAATTTGGCCAAGCCCAGCATGCCCCATCACAGCTACAGTAATGACCCATGCCCAAGCAGTTTCAGGCTGCAGCAGGAGAGGAGTGAGGGCCAAGGGAAGCACACAGGGATCATTCCTCCTGGATAGCACAGCACAGGGAGCAGCCAAACCAGAGAAACTCTGTGCTCCAAGAGAAACTTGGAGAATCCCTAAAATCTGCTTCACTGAGGCAAAGACACATGTTTTCCACAACACTACACATGCCTTTTTTTTCCTTCTGGCATCACTGGCACCAACCTGTTTGAACTGATTCCAGGTCAAATGAAGAGCAGGTACTTTTACTGATGTATTTCACAGAGAGCATTCAAGTTTCTGGAGCTTTCTAGAACTTAGATTCTGTAACTATGGGGGTTTTGATCTTGAAAGACTGAAACTTAATAGAGAGACTGTATTTCTTGATGGAGGTCTTGTTTAGTTGTTGTTTTTAAAAACAAAACAAACAAAACCCCCCACCAAACACCCTTACTTCAATGGCTACTTGATTATCTCATCTAATTCATCAAACATCCACTGCAATCTAACACCTTATTTAACAATGAAAGTCGTAACAGCACACCCTTAACACATATTAGTTTTATTTGCTCAGGTAATGCAAAGGTTTTCAGTTAAACAATACTCTAGATATAACAACACCTAGAGAAATTAATCTGGTTTTAAGTATAAAATTGAACGAAAAAAAAATCTCTAATGACAAGCTCTTTTTTTAGACCAAAAAATTAAAACAGATGATATAAAGTCCACATACACATTTTCAGGTCTCTCAAGCTCCATAATTTTGCTGCAAAAACGGTAACTCAGTTCTCTGTTCATTGTTCCCGCGATGAATAACAAGCACCGTCTTTACATTTAGACATTAGCATCCTTCATCTGACCTTGTCAAACAGACAATCTAGTAAATACTGTCACACCTTTGAATAGATAAAATTGGCAACAGAGCAGAAATGTGATATTTAGAAACTTGATCCAGAGTTTCTCTTTATAGATCTTCATCTGGGTGGCATTCCTACTACAGCCTATAAGTCTGCAGAATTTTTTGTGAGTCAGTTCTGTGCTAACCACAAGGCTGAGAGAGCATCAGCCAGTCAAAAATAAAACTTAAATCATTCTTCATCCTCTTTAGTGAACAACTGCTTTTTCTCAGAAGAGATATATGCAAAGAGTAATGTACTAAAGATGTATCTACCTAGAAAGAGATATCACTACACCATCTCCCAGTTATAGCATAGCTTTATTTGTACACAACTGAGACCTATTGATTTAAAAATGGTATTTTTGCATAGATTTTACATTAGTTTAATATTGGTACCTAATGACAGATTATATACTTGAATACTTAAACGACAGCTTCCATTCTGTCAAACTTTTGCATATTTTAATAGTAATTTTCTTATTCAAAAACAAAGCACGAAAAAATTCAATGTGCAATTCTCATTAAGTCTTTTCCATCCTTACCCTAAAACTTTAGGCATTTGGCATGGGCTTTAACTCAGCATATCAGTGCTGTGAATATTTCATGTCAACTTTAGCAAGGTATTATAAATCAGAATTGTTACATCAGTCACAAGTATCTAGGATACCTCCTTCACCAAGAGTTATCTTCTGCAGCACTCAGAACAAGGAAATTCCATGTCACTGGACACTAGGGGCTTATGCACAAGTTTATAAAATAGATTTGTCCAATAAGATTACTAAGATTATTCCTTGCATCCATATTTTCAATTGGAAGAGACCACATTAGCCAACCAGGACTATACTGTGTGTTATATAAATAAATGGTATTAGCTAAGGAAAAAAGGGTTACATTATGCATTATATAAAGTATATATGCAGCACCATATTGCATGTTCTATATATTAATTATACTCTCATCTCTCATATTGAGTTGACACCTCGAGAAAAACTCAATAGTAACTTGATTGATACATTACATACTCAGAGGCTATCGAAAATGTATTAAAAATTTCAGCGAGCTTTACATAGACCATAATCACTTTTTGTTAAAGAAGTAGGGAACTGGGAATTTTAATTCTGAGCAAGATGTAACACCCACTGACATATTTCCCTATATATGTGGATGTCATCCTATCAAGAAATCACCAACGCATTTTCTGGTATCACTCACTTAATCTTCCCCAAGGAAAATGTGGGAGCCTTGACCAGCTTCAGCAACAGGAAGAGCAACCAGCTCCTCCAAGTTCTAGTGTGTGCTTTTGGTACTGTCAGGTATTCAGCTGGTCAATACATTCAAAGTCTTATAAAATAAGCTCTCTGTTTTGCTGTTTGTTTTGGGATTTGGTTGGTTTTTGTTTTTTTGGTTTTTTTTTCGTTTAGGGTTTGTTGGGGATATTTTTGTACACAAGTATTACAGTGTAAATTCTTCCATCCAGATATTTCTATACTAAACTAATAGTTCAAATACTTTCAATTAAAATGTTTGAAAAAGACATAGCAAGCATCACGTGCAATATGGGTGTGACATTTAAGCACATAGGGAAATAGCAAGCAAACAATTCTTGCCATAGGGTTGGGAGGAGGTGTTTTGTAAGGAGTGTTAAGTTTGCTCATTTAAAGTATTCAATCTGTAGGCGTGATTGTGAGCAATTTGTTTCGACAGATAAGCATAACAATAAAACTTCCAACACTTTGATGATGAGGATTTCACAAGCTGACTCTTTTCTCTAAAACACACTTCAGATTTTTTATTGTTGAAAGGACAGTTTTGTTCAGAAACACAAATTTCAGCAGTGGCTTATTTGTCAGTAGGCTTTCATAAAAGTTTAAATTGAACAGGTTTAAATCAAATACTTCTATGAAAATTTAATGTGTCTCAGGCTCACCGTATGCTTGACTATTTAGCACAAGGAAGCAAGGCCTGTGCAACAACAGCCCACACACCAGCTCAGCAGCTGGACTTTTGTTACTGGAAGAGAAAGAGGGAGCTGCATTTCTGCCCTTCCTGCTGCCAGAAAGGTCTCTCTTCTCCTGAATTACCCTTGTGATGCAAAATTCCTCCCACTGTGAAAGAAACTCCAACCTCCAAGGGCTCTGACACAGCCATTCAGCATTAAGTTTAGCTCACCAGCCCCACCACATTTCACCTTTCAAAGCCAACAAAATAATCAAAAGGCAAATTGCAAGTAGACAAACCAAGTCCATACAGCTTCTATGGGTTACCATTCCCTTCTTATCTGATCAAGAAATAGCCCTGCTACAGCTGGACTTTAATATCCACGTTCTCAGTGCCTGATTAGCTACCCTGAATACTTTAAAGCCCTACCATGTGCTCTCACAGGAGCACACCACCACCAAATGCTTTAACAGACCCACATTGTCCTTCAGTCAGTGCTCATTTATTTATCATACAGGCTGCACCCAGCACTTTCACCCTTAAAAGGAACATTACATTCCCTGCTACATTCCCTATAGTCAGTGGAGTAGTAATCCTAAAAGGCCAAAGTTACACATACTTTTTCCAACTACTTTTCCTACTTCAACCTCCATAGAAAAAATAGGAGGAGATATTTCTATTATTTATGCAAATAGAAACATACACGTAACTGTGTGTGGGTTGTGTTGTTAGTTAAGAGCTGCATCTATCTATCTATATTTTTTTTAGCTCTGCGCTTTCTTGTTGAAAGCCTGTTGAAGTAATCAACTTAAAAGTCAAGAAGAATGTGATCTACCTCGAACAACACTTATAATAATGATGCTGGAAATGATACAACTTTTACATTTTTTATGTAACTTTAGTCAGAGGTTTGTTCTCCTTTGCCCAGGGGGAGGGGAATTGAAGTTTCTCTTTACAAGACTCTTCACCGGGGTTTAAAATTCAGAATTTTAACATCCACAGATTGGGAGTAGCCAGAAGATACACAGGAGATAAACGAACATTAACGACCATTACCCCAAACATCACCCCTGGCATGGCCAGAGACACCTGGTCTGGGAAAAGACCGATAAAAGAACTGAAGAATGAGGACCAAATTAGCATCAAAAATGAAAGGATCAATAACCAACAGGAGATCGAATACTAAGAATTGCGTCATTTAAGACCAATGAACAAGAATTTCTTTGGGTTTTGCCTGTATGTGTGAAAAGTTCTGATATGGAATTATGTGTGATGGAATGATTTTCACTGCACAACCTGGGCTTGTGTGGATGAAATGATTTATACTGCACATCCTGGCCAGAATAAAGTAATGCATTAATTCTCTAACATAAAAAAATGTTGGAGAGTTTTTGTTTTTCCCACAGTTTTGGTGACAATGACACAGGCTATCTATTACTAGAAGCCATATTCACTTCTCCTTCCTGTGGAAAGAACAGTCACACTGGACAGATAAAAGAAGAAATGCTGAACGTGGTCAGAGAGGCAGGCAGAAAGGGAGGCTTCTGCCTACCCTTCAGCTCGAAAGGGTAACAAATATATTCATCTAGGAAGATGGGTGAAGAATAACATAGCTACAAGAAAGGATGAGTACAGGAAAAGCCTCAGAAAGCTGCTATTATGTCTCACTCCTTCACAGACACCTAGCAAACATCCTCTTTGAAGTTATACCCACCTTGTCCTGTCCCTATTTTACCCTACTCGTGATCCAGATCCACACAGAAGTTTCTGTCAGTGTCTGTCCAACAAATACTGTGTTTTATATAAACTTCTCTCTCTCACTGTTGGCAGTCAATCACGGAACCTGGAAAGGATTCTCCAGCAGAAGCTAAACTCAGCTGGTCCTGGGAGATGTGATCCAAAGAGGAAAAGAGGTGCTGTAACCATGTGGAGTCAAAAGAAGTGACATATTACAAGTATAGCTCATTCAGAATTGTATTTAAACACTTAGGCAGGAATTTACCCAAGAATCCATACTCTTGCCTACCCTCTGGTAAATTCACATATCATATTAAATGTATTTACCTCTGCAAAAGGCATCTGAATGCTCTCTACACAGAGCTCTTCCCCTCCACTCCCCCTCACTGTTTTCCAGCTCAGCCACTCCAGGCTGAGATCTCTGTGATAGGACCTGTTTCCAAAGAGGCAGTCGGGTATCACAGGCTTCAGCAGAGCTGGGTCACTGAAACTTTCCTAAACAGGTAACACCTGCAAATGGCATTTGAGTACCTCAGTGTCTTTCAGTTTGCAGAGATGTAGCTTCTGGCATTATTCTTTACACCAGATTATCTGTCCAAAAGCAGTTTTAATGAATAGATAATACCATTTAAAAAAATTCTAATAAATTCACATTTCTTGGCTGTTCACTGATCTATCTTGTCTCTAAGCAAAATTCTGTTGCATGACTCTGGTCTGAATTCTTCACTCCACCTTTACACCAGGAAATATCTTTGTTCACCATTTTCAATTCATGTAACTTTCTTAAAGCCAAGTGAATTTCTCAAGTAAAAGGTTCTAAGTTCAGTGCCTCCAGCAATAATTCTCCTCCCATTTTTAATAAGCCACTTTAAAACATTAAAATGAATGAAACATTAAGGAAAAAAAGAAAATAAGAAACTTCTCTAGTTTGACACAAGGCTGGCAATATATGCCCATGATATGTGGTGCTTCCTCTTACACCTCTGAGGGTGTCAGATTATACATCTAGCAGGAGAAACAGGAGCACACCATTCATACAAAATTAAATTTCTCTGTGAAAGCTGTTCTTTCTCAAGTCAGTGGAGCCAAAAGTTCAACATGAAAGGAAGAAAACTAAAATAGAAGACAATCTGGTAATTATGAGAACTTGAGAATATAAGGTATAGCTGAGATGGAACAGAACTAAAGGGGAACAGCAGCTCAGGATGAAAAGAAAACAAAGGAACAGAAGGTCAGAAAGCAGCTGGGAAGGTTTGGGATATGGATGCATTGCCTCTTAATTACTTAATGCGACTGTGACTGGTTAAACTGTGTTTACTGCTACTGCCGCTTTCCCTTTACAATTCACTGCTTGAAATGCTATGTCAGGCCACAGCAAACTGAGAACAAAGCCTGTCATAATAGTAGTCATTACAACTTTTTTAAAAAGTCATCTACAAAGAAGAAAACAAGGAAAGCTGTACAGCCACACGTAGGCATAATGAAATGTTAGCCCTGTGTTTCAACTTGCCTCTCAGAGGTTAAGGTTCACAGAACCACATAGGAAGAACTTGATATGGCCACTACCTTTTAACTAAGAGAAAACAATGCATTTACAAAGACAAATGAATCATTATCCAAACAAATGTTTAGAACATGGCTCAGAAAAAAAAGATCAAAAGGGCAGTAGAGCTTAAAAAAGAATCCTTTTACGGACTTAAATAACTCCATTTGAACAGTGAGCCTTTTAAAAATAATTACCTGACAAAGCAGAAAACTTCCCAAGCATGACTTTTGGCTAAAATTTTAAAATATAGTACAATTCGGAGCGTTTATAACAAATCCCTTCCCCTTGCAATGCCTTCGCTCTGCGTATTTAGCCTCCTGAATCCGTTGTCCCTTTTTTAACTGGAATGAAGCAATGCCTAAGAGCTGTGTCAAACAGCAGCTGGCAACAGGGCAATCGAGACACCGGAGTTTTGATCAAGAGGACCGTTGTTTTTACCACGTAAGAGTTAAATGCAGTCACACTTATGTCTTTTCCCGTATGGTAGCGCTCATTTGGAACAGCAAAAGGGAGTTTTTTCCTCCCGCAAGCGTAGAGGGGGCAGGTCCCCACCAGCCCAGCCCGTGGATGCCGGGCAGGGCGGGCGCAGCAGCCCCGGCGCCCTTGGGCGCTGCGGAGGCGGGCGGGCCGCGGCCGCGGCGGTGCCGGCCCTACCTGGGCGGGGTGGATGCCGAACGCCTCTCCGATCCGGCCGTACAGCTCGCGGGCGCTGCCGAAGCCCTNCCGGGCAGCTCGGGGCTATCGGCGCTGCCCTGCCTGCGCTCAGACCGCTCCTGCATCCGCCACAACACTGTCCTTTACTGACTTCCCACTCACTAGTTCAAGAATTTCTGCTAATAGCAAAGTACCGAATACTGACTAGTATAGATTTATATCCAGGATATAAAAGAAAACCTAAAATATACAAGGACTTCAGGCACCTCTTTTGCATTTATCACAGAATATCTATAAATTTCTGTGGATTAACAGTAACACAACCAAAGTTTAAGTGACTTCCTATTGTACTGGACAACATCTCTGAAATACTGAGATTTTACACAGAAAATAGACTTTCCAAGTATTTGTTAACATTTAATGAATTCAAAATGTTTCCTCTACTGTGAAACAGCTATATATTGTAGTTTAGATGTTCACATTACAGGATACATCTGTGCTCCAAAGGAACCATGCTCAGTGCTACGGCTCCATTTTCAGTAGTGCATTGAACCCCCCCAAGATGTGGAGTGCAAAATTCATAAGGCAACATTCAGCACTTCAGAAGGAAACTGCTCGAAAGGCACAGGAAGAAGCAGCACTGCCCTACCACATCCTCTGACTTTCAGAATAAAAAAGACAAACCATTGCAGAGACAAGGGATTCTGGCACACGGAGTCAGACCAGGCAGGCAGAGACAATGAAGTACTGTGAGGCAGGCCTGAGTCAAAGTTCTTAGCAGATCTAATCAGAGCACCTCTGATTACATGAAATTACATGCAGATTTTAAACTACTTATGCTGTGAGGTAAAAAAAGCTTTGAAGCCAATTTGACTTCAGCTTTTCCAAGATAGCATGTAGAAGATTTAAATGAATACTCAAAAATGGCTTTTATCCAATTCTAGTAAGAGAATTGGATTCAATACTATTACTAATTTTGTAGGAATTTTCACCAGTAAAACACCCAACAAAACTGCACAATAAACTTGCTCCCACACTTTAATAGTTGACTGTCCAGTTCAGTTTGAAACCACAAAACTTAAACGCAAGGTTTCTCTGAACTTGCAGAACTGTTCTTTTTCCCCATTACCGGAATGCAATTCAGACAGCATGTTGGCATTCACTGGATGACATTGCAGTGAGACAAAATGAGATAGTAACAGTACTGAACTATTCATGTTCATCTTGGTATTTAGGGGGTTTTGCTGGTTTTCAATTTTAAATAAGCAACTTCTTTTTAAAACAGAAGCTTTTTCCCATTTACTAAACTGTATTATAAGGGAATTGGTGACAAGTATTTATGTATTGTCTCTACTCACTCCTTTTCTTGTGAAGATAATTGAATCTTAAAACCCAGTCAATACTGTTTATTAATAATTTTGTTAATGAGATTTACTAAATGAACACAGTCAAGTTTCCACACATACAGAGGCTGTGCAGATTTATTTTAAAAAGAATTCATGGACATTAACAGTCCTAATTCAGGTATCTGTTGCAAAATTTTATTCAGCGGAAATGTGTTTCATATGGAGGTGGATGGAGAAAAAAGTTGAAGCTGGTACAAAAATTCTGCTGATCCTACCTACAGCTTGGAGCAATAGCATCAGCTTTTAAATATGGAAAATAAAAATAATGAGGCCAAATAATGATCAAATAAACTGAAGACAAAAACAGTGTGGAGCATGTATATGCCATCATTAGTTACATGATGTAAGAAGTGAAATGAAACCTTTTTTTGTGACATTTAAAGCGGAGAAAGATGACACTGCACACATGCCTAATTATTTTCAAAACCCCAACCTAGAAAAGCACCTACGTGAAATTGCCATAGCAGTCCCCTGCTTTGGAAGGAAGGGTAAAGAAGTGTTCAAAACTCAGCTTCATCTCTGTTTATTGAAAAGGTACATTACCATGGACTTTTTTTCCTGATCTACAAGTACTATTTATTAATATTGCTCGAATCATGGATTAGCAGTTTCAATGATTTAATTTGATCAGCATAACACAATGCTGAGTGGGTGATCTATAGAGCTGTAAATGAGTCAGGCTGCTGAGAACCTCAGTGAAAAGAAGGCTGTAATGGACAGAAGACACTTTTTCTCCAACTACAACCAACCCTGTTTTCAGACTCCATTGAATATGCATCCTCTAAGAAAGTACCTGCCAACAGTAATTAATGCACAGTAAAATTAGATCAATCAATCCAAATGAGTCTCCAGCAACTCAGGATACAAAAATTACTTTTTGGAAGAGAGTTAACAAGTAAATAAAACTGCTATTAGTCTTGGTTTTAGAGAGGAAAATAAACCATGTACTTAAAAAGAGAAAGATTGATCCTTTTATCCAGAGTATATTGCACACTACAGGCTATCCCATTCTTCAGTTTCTCACACATAATACTTGGGATGCAAGAATCATGGTGTGCAACACCATAAAGCTTGTAGAGAATGTATATGGAACAAAGGCACGTTGCTGGATATGAAATGCCACTATCAGTGAGCGTTTCACTAAACATGGCATATCTATTCTTATTCAGGGAAATCTATATGATATTTCAGGTGCTGGTTGTGTGGCAATAGGGGGTTTTTGAACATAGGGCAGCAGAACTGTGAACATGGCAGTTTGTCCTTTACAAAGCAATCAGGCATGACTAACAAGATTGGGTAAGCCAGTAATTCCAGGGCAACAAGCACAGGGCACTTATACCTTCTACAGCCAAGTGGATCAACAGGTCTCTTTTCACTGTTTAAATAACAGAGCAATTAACTGGAGAAGCCTGAAGGGAACAAATCATGCCATGCAACAGTCTATTGCTGAGCAATCTGACAAATGAAGAGTTGAGCTTCTGCACCTCATGAGATTAGTGCTGCTCACTGGCTCAGTTTGGGTGCTGAACAGTAAGTGGCTGTATGACAAATTCCCTGGTTCTATAGGATGTGTTCAATAAGCAATAGAGTAAGATGGCAGCTGCATATCAGCTGCAATAGAGGACGAGCATTTACTGACTGGAAAAGTTAGATTGTCTCTTAATTATATTTATAGTATCGTGTTCATGGCCCGTATTTTTTAGGTCTAGCACATGAATTCAAGTACACAGAATTGCATCCTAAGTTACAGCAAATTTCACTGTTTAAGGAAAACCTATCTGACCCCCAAAGGCTGCTTCTGGTGAGCCAGACTAGCATGTAAGATGCACACACTAGAAAAGAATGGAGTGCATTTGTTCAACACACCACAAATAGGCTTCAGGAAGCTTTCAGCACAGCTACTGCAAAAATGGCTGAATGAAAGAATGGAATGCTAGAATGTCATGCCCCTCATGACAGCAGAATGCTGTGGAGCAAGCAGAGTACCACTGCATGGCAGGAAGGAGAAAGGGCTATAATGTAGCTTGACCTACTCTTCCAACAGCTTGAGATTACCCTAAGGCTTGATGTTGGTGAGATCTAAAAAGAATCTTTAGAAGCACAGGTTTTCAGACTTGCTGGATGAATTTCAAAGCAACTAAATTACTTTTATTTTCTGTGGCACCTAAGCAACCTTCAAGAGATCAGAAACCCATCCCAATTTCATGAATGAGAATTTTATTTTCATGTTTTTCAGTAGTTACAAATATAGCAGATGACTGAGTATTTGCTTCCTTCTCCCAAGTAGCTTTATTAAATAATCAAGTGGGTTTTAAAACATAACTTTTAAGCACATTTTCGATTAGAAAAATATTTTATGTGAATCCTGGATTAGATAGATATTAATGCTTCCTCTCATATTTTGAAATAAGTCTACATGCTGGTTTCTGAAACATATACTTTGTTACCTCTCCATAAGAAAAGAAATACAAGCATTTATTTCATACCAGTTCTGTAAGTTTTATATTTTGAGCTTGAAAACAGTTGGAAAAGTTTAGTTTGCTATACACATATATATATATATATATGTACACCTCTAAATACACAAGATACTGCAATTCCTCAATTTAACACTACTCCTCTTACCTGAAGATGATTACAAAATAATAGTCCTAGTTGCTGTAACTTTTTTTTACAAGTTGGATATGGTTACAAGATCCTGGATTACAAAATGCTTGATTCCATTAGCTTTTAAACTGACAAATAGGTATTTTAGGTTGATATGCTTTAAAGTCGTGTAGCTCATAGCATTTGCCATCATAACAAAATATAAGAGAAAGTTAAAAACCAACTTTACACTTTTTACTTAAAAACGACATAAGAAATGCAATACGGAACATACTGAAATGGAAATTTTTTCAACAAACAATATATAGTATTAACAATATGCAGAAGCACTAAGCAGCAATTTTTTTCTCTTTGTAATACTGCTCCAGCAATTGTTTACTTCCTGTAGATTTAGGACTACAACTAACTGATACTGCATGAAGAGCTCTGCAGTTAAAAATTGACTTGAACAATATCCCACAAATTCTATTTTTAAGTAAAAGAAATGGGATTCTTCTTACACTCATTAAAAAATTATTATAAATTAAATCCCAACTCCCATATGATTTCCTGCAGAGTCACATATATAACACTGCTATTTTTTAGGCTACCTAATAGAGCAGGTAACCTCTAAATTTCCACAGGTAAAAGGCTAACAGCAAATCTTGAAATATTTTTTTATGAAAAACAACAACAAAAAAATCCCTAACCCCAAACCCTTTGAAAATGTTGTTAAAGCACTGTATTATGGTTTAAAACTCAAGTAATAAAGCATGCCCACAAGGCATTTCTTTCACCAATACCATGCTGCAACCAAGGGAACCAGCCCTATTACTGTATTATAAAACTAGACTATTACAGAGGGCTATCCATCTCTCTCTGCACCTTTTAACTTCAAAGACAACTAACTCATATTTGAATTTTAAAAAAATAACTCAATTCAAGCATATGAAAGTTTCTGGGCAACCCCTACCTCATACTAACTCTTAAGCAAACTTTGCTTTAGGTAGGACCTAGCTCTTCATGGGAGTGAAGTTTGACCTTTGAAAATAATGAATACCAACATGAATAATGAAGACCAGCATGATCTTTAAATACCTGCCCTAGCCAAATGCTTTTACAGGGTTCTTTGTGTCTTCTTTCCACCCCAGCAGAGACCTGCTCCCTAGGGAGCTGTCACATGACCACCACCATCTTTGGGCTAAGCCTCATTTACAGAACATGGCCCATAGCAAAAAATGCCAAGTCCAAGTTCACAGAATCATTTTGCTTACAAGAAACCTCTTGGCATCATGTAGTCCAACATCCCTGCTCACACATGGTCAGCTGAAGCAGGCTGCTCTGCACAATGTCCAGTCAGGCTATGAGTCAGGGATAGCAACTCCTGCAACTTTCTAGGAAACCTGTTCCAGCGTGTGACCATCTTTTCAGTAAAAAGCGGTGTTCAGATGGAAACCCTAACTTGTGCCCATTTTGTCCTGTCATTGAAAGCTACTGAGAAGAGCCTGGCTCCTCCATCTTCATTCCCTCCTGCCAGGTGCCAAGATCTCCCCCCCCATCTTTTCTTCCCCACATCAGGAAGTTCCAGCTCTCTCAGCCTCTCATACATGGTCCTGTGCTAGAGTGCTCCACTAAGTTTATATCCTTCAAGTACCAGGGAGTCCAGTACTCCAGATGGATCCTCATCAGTGCTGAGAGTAATGAGGAAGGATCATCTCTCCTCATGTGCTAGCAAAACTTTGGCTTCTGTTGCCACAAGGCTGCATTGCAAGCTCCCAGTCAAGTTTATTAACAGTTTGCTGGTTACTCCCCAATGGAGCAAGACTTGGCATTCCATTCCCCCTTACTGAACTTTGTGAGAATCCTCTGTCCAGTTCTTCAGTCTGTTGAGGCCCCTTTGAAAGGCAGTACATCAGTTGCTGGCACGAGCTACTCCTCCCAGTTTGTATGATTTGTAAACTCCATCCCATAATTCAGGTCATTAATGATGCTGACTAGTGTTGGCCCCAGTACTGAGCCACTATTGGCTTGCCTCCAACTGTACTTCGTGCCACTGATTAAACCCCCTGTGCCCCCTCATTCAGCCAGCTTTTAATCCACCTCAATTCCCACTTATCTAACCTGTACTTCATCAGTCTGTCTACCGATGTAAAAAGTAAACAGCACAGACTCTTCTCCCAAAATTGCCAAAATTCATTGTAGATGGCAGTAAATTGGTCAAGCAAGATTTCCCTGCTGTACATCCATGTTGACTACCCCAACCACCTTTTAGAAATGCTTTCCAGCAGGATTCTTTCCCATCACAAGAGCTTAGGTGAAGCTGATTAGCCTGTAGATTCCCAAATCTTCCTTCTTGGTTCTCCTGAAGAGTGTATTTTCTCTCTTCTAGTCTACTGGAATGTCTCAATCTCCCTGGCCATTCAAAAATAAACACGAGTGGCCCTACAACTTCATTAGCCAGCTCCCTCAACACCTGCAATCTGTCAGGCTCACAGCCTTCAGGTAAAGTGCACCCTAACCTAGTCCTCCACCACCAGGTTCCAGATTTCTCCTCTAGTCTCAGGGGTCTGGGATTTCTGCATGCTTGTTTTACCGGAAGTGACTGATGCAAAGGCAGCACAGAGTACCTCAGCCTTCTCCATGTCACTGGTCATCAGCTTCTGTGCCCCATTTCACAGCAGGCTCACCCTTTGCTGTTCATGTTCTTGAAGAATCCCTTCTTGCTGTTCTGCCTGAAGGCTGAGAAACTATCCCAGAGCAAATGGCTACTCTGGCTCCTCAGAGCACATGCCCTTTGCTACACTCACAGTGCAGTCCTGGCACTTCTGGGGGCAATAAAGAGAAGGCTTTCATTGCACAAGGGGGGCTCTGTTCAGGAGTCCAAGCTGACTTTTCTGGCCTATGCTTTGTGCAGTGGAAGGCAACATACTGCTCATGTTTTACTCTTTAAAATATTTATATTTTTGTGTATTTCTACTACAATGTCAAATTTCTGTATAAATGTGTAATATTATAGACAGTGAGGATATAAGAAATAATGTACTTGGAAGCTCAAGTACTATATCAGAAATATGCACTGACTTTGTAAAAAATACTACTGGAATTATATTAAGCAAAATAATGACTAAACTTTGCTGGTTAGGAAGATGTAAAACAAAATGAGTGGTTTCCCCTGTAATTTTTACTGCAGAATTCACCTGTAGGACTTCTACTTAAACCCTTCTCATGCAGCATTACAGTATTTTCCCCCCACCCATCCCACAAAAAAAAAAAAAAAAAAAAAAAAAAATTCCACTAGATGTTACAGATTGCACTTTTAAAGCACAGACTCGCCAGTCTTCTGCATTTCCAGTGTCCTATTTTAATCTGTTGACATACACAGTCTTCCATTTTATGAAACTGGAAGATTTCGCCTAAGTACTTCTTTTGATGCTGGAGAAATGTTATCTGGGAAAATTACTTCAAACTCTATAATTAAGTCTCCACGCTGGTCAGGATTTTTGGGAAATGGCAAACCATATCCTATAATTCTTCTTCTCATCCCAGGCTTTACCACTTCATTGACTGTCATGGGTATGGTTCTTCCTTCTATCGTTGGCACATTGAAAGAGCTGCCACACAAAGCCTAAAGAGAGATTGTAATAGGAGAAAAAGAAATTGGTCAGAACTTTTTTGTACCTAAAAATGAATTTGGATTATTTAAAAGTGACTAGAATTCTAAATAGCATTTCTCCTGTGTGCTACTGAGATGCCAAAATTTAAATACAATGTTCCTCTCTTAAAAAGAGAAAACTTCAATTTGTCATTGAATATCACTGAATTTATGAATGTTATACAATGGCTGCTAAAGGGTAATTGAGCTTGTATGTCCTGCAAACACTTTATCAAATAATAAGAGAGCTGAGAAAAGTGAACTCCTCACTCATACTTCTCTGTAGATCTTAGTATTCTAAATTTCCACCGGAAACTTAGAATCCCATTTCACTTTTTGTTTGTTTACATTGCACAGGACCTTTTTTTCTAATACATTACCAACCTCTTTTATATCAAATTTCAGAACAACATTTAAGCCTCTATAAGCAGAGGCATATCAAATTTCACAGCTGTCTTATGTGAGTATTTCTGATGTCTAAAGAAATCTAAATATTTTTGTTGCACCAAAATTAGAACGTTACAGACCTTCTGCTTTATCCAACAGTTTTTCTTTACTAGGATCTCTGAGAATAAGATTTTGATTCCTGCAACTTCATCTGATTCAGCACTTATCATCTACACTGATAATGTCCAATTTACATAACAATGCAACGAGTCTAAATAGGCTTTTATCTGTGAAGGAACTGTATTACCCACATTAACATTAAATACTGTCTTTTCTCCCTCTCTCAGTACTTTAGGTGCTTTGCCTCACTTCACATTTACTGTAGAATCCTTTAAAGTAGCTTAATTTACACAACACTTATAATGAAGGCAAGAGCTTATTTCTCCACCTGATACTAATTAAGAAGAAAAAATATATTACACACACTCAGCTACATCTTTTAAATGGTGATTATGTTGAGCCTTCAGACCCTCGAGAACTCTGGGAAGTTGTCTTTCTGACTTTTCCTTCAGAAAGCCAATATGTATTGACTTGGAATTGAATTTTTAAAAGCTATACCATTTTCGTTGTTACATATAGCTCCTCTTACACCTGTTCACAATTATTTATTTTCATTAAATCAATCTCTGTGTAGTTTGAAATCTCACTGCAGTAACTTATTAGCTAAAAAGGGAGACTTTTATGGCAATGAAAATACTTAAGACATTTCTAGTTTGGCCTACAGAAGTAGCAATCATATCACAGCAGCAAGGAACATACTATATAGGATCTATTTCTTAGTTTGCCTTTGTCACTTCAGCCTAATGCATCATTAGCTACAAGGGTTATGTAGGAAGTTTTAAGACATCTCAACCTTTATTCTTACCCTTCCAACCTTATCCTCTGCCACCTCTATAGTAAACAGCTTGAAGTAATATTCAATTTTTATCAAAACAGCTATTGTTTGTTTCCACTACGACTTCAGCCACACACCAAAGTGAAACTATTCTAAAAAAATCACCCAACCTGCAAATCCTCAAATTTCACAGCTACCATTGCATCATATTGTAATAACATCAAGCCTTTAGAGTTCTACCACAACTTACCTCCCTTAAGCTGATCTTAACCGGATAGATAATATTTGATCCATCTCTCTTGAAATGAGAGTGAGGTTTATCTTTAATGATAAAAACAATATCAGCTGGAATTGTGTTGGGTGTTTCATCACCTTCCTTCGGAAAAGTGATCTTGGTGCCTTCTTTCCATCCTCTTTTTATCTCAATAGTAAGAATTTTGTCCTCTGTTCGGACACTTCTGCCATCTGGGTTAAGCCTTTTACGCGAAATCCTCATTCTTTTTGTGCAGCCATGATAGATCTCTTCCAGTGACACTTTAAGTTCATGGATTACAGGGGGATCTTGTTTACGACGCAACTGGCTGCCAACCGTATTCCTTTCCCTTGGAAAACCATTCATACTAAAACTAGTGAAGGATCCAAAGGGATCACCATCCACCTCCATGTCTTCAGTGTCTCTGCCACCAGGCATCCTCCTCCCAAAGAAGATCTCAAAAGGATTTGTGCCACCAAAGAAAGCTGCAAATGTAGCATGTGGGTCGCCATGGAAGGAGTACCGGAAGGTACCACCCTGGCCATCAGATCCTCCAGCTCCTCCTTTAAGACCTAAATAGGAAAAATAAGCAAAGTTAAAAACAAATTGGGTATTAGTATAAGCTTTCCTGCTGTACAGTGCAATGCTATCAGGACTGATGAGTCAGAAAGATATTTGCAGTAGAGTGAAAGGACTGCTTTTCAAGGAGAATTCACCATGAGAATATGAGGTACTAACTAGCAATTCAATAGCTTGTACAGCAACAACGTTTCTGAGGCTCTAGAGCTACTTACTTCAGAAGAACAGGTATTCTGACAGTCCTAATTTTATTTCATGTGATTGAAACCAGTTATTTTAATGAATTAGCATCTTAAGAGCAGGAGACAGGTTTGTTTGATTTAATTCCTTCTTGTTCTGCTAAGTGTTTTGGGAACTGCATCCTTCTACAAGGTCACTTCTGTGGAAAATACTACCATATGCAACATATTCCATAGCCACTATAGCTCATCTGTAACTCAGTGTTAATTAGTTTTACTCATTTTCCTGCACTTTGTTCTGAGTAAAAGGTAACATGCCAACAGTCAAGCACATATATGCTTCCTTAATATCCAATTTAGAATCCCAAAATGATCACAGCTTGTGTTCCTAGATATAAAACAAGCACAAATCCTGGGAACTCTCTTCAATGCAGCCACAAATAAAAGCATCAGGGAACTTACTAAGAACCATTTGGGTACAAAAACCTTGTATACACTATCACTGTCTCTGTGCAAAATAGTTTTGTTCTATCTTTCACCTGGAGAGATCTAAATCTCATTTCTTCCTGTAAAGAATTCTCACTGAAAATTCTCTTGTGCTTCCTGTGTTCCCATTCCAAAACAAGCTAAAATCCATTTTTTTCAATGCTTCTTTCCCAATAGGTGATCCAGTATTTCCTCATCAGGGTACTTTCTCAAACGACTGCAAGTCTTCTTAAGAGACTTCTGTCTCCAAACTTACAATGCTTGTTTAACTTTTTTTTTCCAGTCTTAGACCAACTCAAAACTACAGCTGCTATCATACTTTTATAACCACAGAAAAATGAAGGCCTACATTATGAGTGAGGCATTCGATAAATTTGAAAGAGGGGTTTGTTGGAGTTTTTTTTAGCTCAGTGTTCTCATCCAACCTTCATGCTGGGTACCAACACTAACCAACTAAGACATTAGAATGCCTTCGCCATTTCAATACCAGAGCAGAGCAAAAGTATTTAGCAAACTGTAGTACATCCTTCTGTCACACCACTGTTAATGCCAAACATGCAGATCAGGGGATTCAATCTGTGATAGCAGAAGGACACCTCCTGGAATAGCTAGCCAGAAGTTACTGAAGGTACATCCAGTTCCTGGCTGTAAAAACACTGAAGTTTCCTCCTCCTTACAGACATCGACTCTCTGCATTTCCTTTAAAACAACTAATTACACTTTTAGAAAAAGCTTAGAGAGTAACTGAGGCATCAGGAGGTATTCCCACATTCAACATTCTAAAAAAAAATTTTGTATCTTTGCCCAAAATACTAAATACTATTTAAGTATCCTCCTTTATAATTGTAAAAAACACTGCCCCAAGCAAATAGCAATGTGCAGGCCTACTTGTCACAACGGAAGTAGTTATTTTAAATGGAATTCCTGATACCATACACATTTATGGGAAGAGATGTTAATGACTTCCTCTGTTGCTCAAGCATAAGACTGAAAGTCATGTTAGTCAAAAATTAAAAAAAAAATAAAAATAAAAACCATCCTCTCCAGATAACCATTTTAGGATAAATGTGACATTTCTGAGGCCTCATTCTCTCAGCATGTTATCACTGTTTACAATTAAAGCTAAAAAATTGTTCTGGTATTTCATGACATCAGCCAAATTCTTTCCTCTCCAGGCATGAAGCCAAGGACAACTACAGGCTGGACACCTGGGATTCTGCTCAGAAGGACTACTTTGCCTAGATTAAGCAGACTGCCCTTAAGCAAAAATTGAAGAAAAGAATACATGCCCTTTGAACTGCATCTCAAAAACTGTTCTGGCAAAGGAACGCAGCAGTAAAAGATCACAGAAATCTATTCATGGGTGATAGAAACTTTTTCTGTTCAGTAACTTTTTGCCTGTCAGGTATTTGGGGTTTGTGGAAAACCCTGTTAAATTAAGAAATTAAAGCTACCAGCATTAAAGCCCAGCAACACATTTTATATTTAAATCTCATGAGCCAAACAAATACACTGTCTAAAGATGAACACATACCATATCTCCATATGTTTACTTTGCTTCATTCAACATAATGAAAGCAACCAATCAAAGTATAACAGAGATATACATACCTTCCTCCCCAAACTGATCATAAATGTCTCTCTTTTTGGGATCACTCAGCACTTCATAAGCTTCTGCAACCTCTTTGAATTTTTCTTCTGCATGGGGAGATTTGTTCTTATCCGGATGCCATTTCAGGGCTTGTTTTCTGTAAGCCTTTTTGATATCCTCGTCAGAAGCCCCTTTTTCAATTCCCAGGATAGAATAGTAATCTTTCCCCATCCTGACTGTTGGAGGAGTTCAGATTTTCTTTGCTGTAAAGAAAGCAGCGACCAGTGTCTCAGCAAGGTGGAGATGCTAGAGAAGGAAAAATAAAAATCAAAGTTTGAATTGAAACAAACGGAGCTGCTACAAAACAACAAACTCTACAATACATTGAAGAAAGCCCAGCCAGCTTCTCAGTATTTCATTCCGTGCCCCGTAGCTGATCTATAAGCGGTGACACACGGGGCACGGCACAGCCCTCCCACCCAAGGACGTGTCTGCGCTCTTTCTAGAACGCCAAGCCCCGTGACGTCACTTCCCCGCCGCCCCGCCTCCGCTGCCGCGCCTGCGCACGGCGCGCTCAGCGCAGGTCCGGCCCCAGCCGAGGAAAGGTTACAGCCAGCGACAGCAGCGCCTTGCGCCAGCAGGGCAGAGCCCCGCAGCTCCGAACGCCTATCTGCCCCGGGAGACAGGCTGAAACACATCTAGAGTAATTATAGCGTTTTACTTCATTGTTTCTATAGAGACAGCTGTACATAATTCTTTTCCAAATATATCAACGTGGAGCTGTACCCTTTCCAGCAAAGCCTATGAAGAATTTTACATCCAAATCAACGACAAAGCTTCAGAAAGCAAAATCTACTTTCTTTAAAACGAAAATTAAGTCACCCTCAACCACAGCTGACTGTAGCCATGGATTATTAAGCAGTAAGAATGAATCTGAGCAAAGAAAGAAGACTTTGTTTACCACAACTCAAGCCACTAAATTAGAACAGATCAAAATGTAAATCCTGTCTCAGCCTTCTTATGGAATAGCAAATATCAAGATTATTATACAACTATAGCAATATACCAAACAAATAGCTTTCATCTGATGAGATGCTAATAACAGAAAAATACTTGGTTATTACACATTTCAATTATATAAACCAAATTCTACTACTGAAGTATTTCTCATGCTCCATAGAGAAAATGCTATGAAGTTTTAGCCTGCAAGATTTCTTTCATACCTCTATTAAAGAGCTGTAAGTCAAGAAATCAGCTGCAGTTATCAGTAGGGCAGTGAACTACGACAGATTAACACAACTGAAAAATTACCCCTCCCTGGAAAAAAGTAGTAATAAACAACACTTTTGGTCATGTCTAAATGTTGTCTATATGAAGACATTTCTATGCTGAATTATGAAGTTATTATTATGGAGGTAATTAAGCTCAGCTGCCTTCCTTCTAACAAACCCACTAATCCTCTGACTCAGGGAGCATTATATTTGAAGCCGTTTTCTGGAACCTGCTCAGACTTACAAGAGACTGGTTTAGAAGGGACAGAAAATGCTTCCTTAACCAGAAAGTACTAGAAAAAGATATGGGAGTTTATTTTCACTTTCTTAACTTGCGTCATCCTCCTAATCCTCACCGCATTATCTTTTCTTTGCCAATGTCTGCTGCAGAATTTACTAGACTCCTTCCAGTGTATATAGGATTTGCCTAATTATTTATCTGGGTTTTTTTACATCTTCCTTAGAATATGTGTGGCAAAGGTAGAGAATACAGTCAAAATTTCACTGGAGTATTTCAGAAAGCAAGAACTTTTAGCATATATGTAGTTATGATTTCAAATGTAAAAGAGGCCAAAAGGTATCAAAAGAAGGAATTGGCTCCCCTTGCCACCAAATCCATCAGGACTCATATTTTTGGCACAGTGGGAGTCACAGGGTTATAAAATCAATTAACTTTACAGCTGAAGGAAGAAGTTAAGCTCCACCTGGAATAAAGGTAGCTTTTTACTAAATCACCTTTTTCTTTTTACCTTTCTTTTAAAAGTGTTCTTTTAATTAATTTAAAATTAGTATTTCAGATAAATTCTTTGAAGCCCACATCCTAAATTCAACATTTTCTCTGCTATTATTATGGTATTAAGCACTATGCCTCCTTTTAAGTATCTCAGAAATACTCAAGCAGTGCAACTAACAAGGCTTAGTGATAGATTCTCAGCACACACATCTCCCTCATTTTTTAACAACACAGTAACTAATTTTATGGGTTTCCTTAAGAGCCACAATAATCAGGATTTCTCCTTAAAGTTTCTTCACCTTAATTCTTAAAACTTACAGCACAAATTCTGATAACAACGAAGTTACACTGGGACTTTTTGCCCAATATCACAGTGACTCAGTGCTCAGGCATCCTCTCTCTCCCTACAGAGGGGGACATGCCTATTCTGGCTTAAGTGCTGAGTTATACCATAATGATGTAAATTATTCCCTAAAAATTAAACCACTTAAGATTCTGAGTGGGATGTACAGCAATGGCTATATTACTTCTACTTCCTGCCCTATATGAGATCTTCATGTCAGAATGAATTTATACTCCAGAATCTTATATTTTTTAGGAGACAATTCCTGAAAGTATTCCCCTTCTTCTCCACATTGAGACCTTCCTTTCATTATACAGAGATCTTCTGAAAATACACATAGGCCACAGTTCATTACATGCTTATTGAGCTCCTTAAACAGTTTCTAATAGACAGAGATATTCTCTTAAAAGCAGTGAAAACTTTCAATATTATTATTATTTAGAAGCCTAGTGTGCATAAGATGGACATTTAATAATTATGCTAATAATAATTTGTGTACATCAATCATAGCAGCACTTCTTCAGACAGTGAAATCCATCTGCTAAGTGTGGTAAGCTTTTACATATTCCAATTTTGTCATATTAGAGCTGCTAAATTTTAAAACTCCAAATACCTTGTATTTGGAGTTCTTTGCTGCTCTTTTTGTTATTTTGTCCCACATTCATTTCCAGAATTATTATCTAAAGAAAAGAGAGGAAAAACCATCATGTACTTCTTCAAGGACTTCTGGCCCTGCAGTCCCTTCAAATAAGCACAGATAAACAGAAGACAAAACAGCCTTAAAAAAAAAATCACAATATTTAGTTATACTGCTATAGTCCTGTCTTCCCTGTTACCATATATATCTGGAAAAACACTCTTCTAGATTATGAAAAGATTTTGCTTCCCATATGCTTGAATATCTTTTGTTTAGAAGTCTGAGTAATTGTCCCCTAAAAATCCAGAAAAGGTAATTATCTATTGTGTGACATATAAACTCCTTTATGGGATTATTTTGTTCTTCTGTGAGCACTCTGCTTGTTAAAAAAACTATTTTGTTTTTTCACTTTCTCCAAGGAAAATCCTTTCGAACCTGTGAAAACCCGTCGGGGACAGGTTGCTAAAGCTCTTCAGAAGAGACACCCTTTCAAAACGTTTCCTCCTAAATTTGTCTCAAACCTAGACAAGAAGTTTTTGCATTTCTACCATGATGTCTTCCCCTTCTGTAGTAGAACCTGGAAATATTAGAGGGCCTTCTGTCAGCATGCCCATTTCCCAGAACCCCTGCATTTCAGTCACCTCCCATTTCAGAGGCTGACACGTTGTGTCCAAGTCTCCCAGGTACCTGCAGCGTTTGCATCCCTGCTCACACCCACTTGTAACTGCAGCACACTGGGATGTGAGCTCACCTTCTACGTGGACTTTCACCTTCAGCCTGAAGGAAGGGTGGTTCTGGGATTTCATCAGGTTTGCTTAGGCAGCATTAAGAGCACACAGCCCAAGAGATCCTACATAGCCACCACTGCCCTCAGCTGAGATAAGCCAGCAGTAGTGAGTCCTGCAACTCACTCAAGCGTTCCAGAAGTCACTAAACTAAATAGCTATAAAATTAGTAATGCCATAATCCAAGACTTGATTAAGTATGCTCCTGAAAGAATGTTAAGGAAATTCTCAGACATACAAATCCAGTAATGTACTTGGCCGGGAAGCCACCTCAAAAACATAACAGATAAAACTCCCTCACCATCACTAAACTTTCTTCCTCACTCAAACACATTAATTCTCCAACTGTTATATCACATTATGACTCAATTAATCCTCTATATATCAATTCTTTGTTTACACAGTCTTCAAATACAACAGCTACATTCCATTTCAGGCATACACAGAAAAAAGTTATAATTCCAGTATCAAGTGGTATCTATGAAGCTCTGTTTTACAGGGTTGACTATAACCAAATCTTCCACCAAACTAAGCAGTCTCAGGTATGTCTTTCTGTTCTCATAAGCTACTTTAAGGTAATGTCATGGTACTCCTATTCTGCACTGAGAAAGTTAACAGCCTGTATTTGTCCAGTGCTTCTTGACATCACTGTTTTTTGTTCCAGTATGAATTTTAAAAAAGAGAATTTCAGTTCAAGCTTTTTAATGTTGACTGAGGGGAAAAATGGTACATCTTCAAACGTAACAAATTACTAAAATGCCAAATAGACTATTAAAAATTTTATTGTCAGGAAAACTGAATAAAATTTTGAAAACATGTAAAACTTGCCTAATATAATAAGCAATCTCTTACCTTGAAGATTTTCTATGTTCTTTGATCAAAACCTATGACATTCATTTTTAATACTAGAGTCATCTAAAAATGTGTATGAAATACATATTAGGAAGCTGAAAATTGTTCCTTTAACAGCTCCACTTCTGAGACAGTCTGGCTACTGCATTCCACTTGAGTTAGTATTTCAGGAAAAGAGTTGTTGCTTTAAAATATCTTCTTCATTATTCTCTCAGAACAACCATAGTTTAACTCACATAGATATGGCCAAGAGCTGTACATCTTGTTTGGCAGAAAGTGGGGGCAGGGTCAATAGCAATTCCAGGTCTTTGAACAGCTGTACTGACAACATCAGCTTTGAATCAGTTGCTTTCATTAAAGAAATGATGCCTTGGGTTTTAGCTTTTATATTTTTCAGATTCTCTGCTGCTCAGTGTGTAACTCTGAAACTTCATGTTAGGTATTGGTAAATTCTCTTCACAGGGTAGTTAGACAAAACAATCCCTTCCTAGCTAGACAATCAAGGACACCCGTTCACCCAAAAATCATAAACATCCACAAAGGGAAGGGGGGCAAGCCAGGGGCTGAGACTTCATAGCCTGGGGCTGTGCTTGGACAATTGACCCCAATACAGAGATGAACCAAAACTTATAAAAGCATAAAAACTCATGACCAGGATCCATCTTGGCTTTGATTTGGGTGTAGCCCTGGCTGGGCTCTTGCACTGCCCAAGGTGTATCCCTTCAATAAATATCTATTTTTTTTCTTTTTGCTCTGTCTAGTCTCTGTTCCAGATCTGCCTTTCCAGGCATCAGTTCTGGCACCCCAAATGGCACCTTCACAACAACAACTGAGAGAAATTATGGAAATATTCATAACAATATGCTGAACTCAAATAATAGATAAATCATAAATTAGCATTAGTATGTTATTTTAAGGAAAAGCTTCTAGGCAGAGCAGTGTCAATATTCCCTGAAGTTGAATAAAAATGCTCATTATTTTCTTTAAATTAAGCAATTTCTTCTGTACTTCTCACTTATTAAACCACAGAAACAAAACTGAAAAACACAGGAGTAAATCACAGAACAAATTAAAGAGCAAACAAAACCACAAAGGCAAATTCCAGACAGATCACAACTATAAATACACACGCACACATAAATGTCAAGGACCAGGAGCCAAATCCCTCCCCAGGAAAGGCTTTCACAATTAAGTATCATATTTGCAAACCCACATTAACAAATGAAATAAATTTATACTTGTCTACAATGGTTTGAAGAAAGTACACCCATATACAATAAAAAATATTCCTGTAACATCACCCATTGTTTTCCCAGAAAAAAAATAATTCAACAACTCTTCTCCCCACCATCTTTAACTGCATGTGGTTGCTGCCTGAGCTGCTTGTACTTTATATACACTTTATACGATGAGTAAGAGACCTGGTACATTCAAGCCCCATTCATGAATTATATTATTAAACAGAGTTTCACCACAGAACTATTCAGTAGCTGGTATCATACACAGAAATAAATTTTGGAGTTTACAACAGAAGCAACAATTAGTTGATTTTCAAATAATATATCTAACAGAAAATGCCAAGTGAAACCTGCAGAGCATAACAGTTCATTCTAATTGATGGCCCTAAAAGAAAAGCTCCATTTAGTCATGCACTTCATACCCCAGTAAGAAGCAAATTTATCAAATTTTTCCTTGAGTTCTCTGTGGAAACTGCTACTGTGACAGAAGTAAAAACTTAGCTGTACATAAGGATTCTGGGATGATTTTACATCTAAATGAATAATCACAAAATCAAAGTGAAATGCCACATACCTTACAATTAAATTAATTATATTTAAGTTACATCAATCATAGCATCAAAAAAAATGTTTTTTATTTTTCACTGGCAATATGTCTTTCAAGACAGTGTTTAAAATATTACTGGAACATACATGAAATTCTGCCAAAAGGCCAAAGGATATATTTTTAAGGTCTGTTGTGGGAAAGCTTACTTTAAGTATACATTCCAGAATTTACATGGATTACCTGTAGTGTAAAATCTCAAACCAGAGATAAAACTGTTACCACTTGGATCTCCAAAATGTATTGTTAAGCACATGTTTCAATTAGTCTTCAATTTTATTTGGAAAAGACCACATGATAAGATGCTAGCAATTTTTTAAATTAGTTTTAATTTTCTTATTACTTTTTGTAACAATAGACCGAAAGTTATAAATTAAATGTACAACTAAAAATGTTCATCGTACTTTAAAACTTACTAGAGTTTATTTTATATTAAGTTATGGGTTGGGTTCTTCTCTTCAGGAAATTATTATTTCCATTACACACTGATCAAAACATAGCAAACTTACATCTCATACCTGATTCCTGTCTACTAAGTCACAATCTCTACTACAGCTGAAAAACAAAAATATCCTTGGAATAATCTTCCACATTTTAACTTTTCACCACTAAGAGGGAATGAACAACTATCTGAAAATAGGCAGAGTTCTTGGGATTCAGCAGTAATGTACTGGTTGATGAAAACACAACTAACTCCCCCCCGGGAGTGCAATTAACTACTTTACCCAAGTACAAGTACGGGATTGCACTTAGAAACATCTAAAGATTGGCCTCACAAAGTATTTCCATCTACAGGTTACGACTTCCCTCTTCTAAAAGAATACACGTTCCACAGGTGCTTTTCAATTCCTTACTTAGATCCTGTGTCCATTTCAATTCCCATGTGTTTCTGTAAAGTGATTCTTACTCAGTTCGAGTGGTCGATCAGAAAAAATGCCAATCATGCAAAACATTTAACAGGTGCTCTCACGTTACTGACTACGCCTGTTTAACAAACTACTAACTTTAAGTAGTTAAGAATGTTGACACACATACTTTTGTAAATATCTGTATTGAAAAGTGCAGTGTCTTGGTAAAGAGAAATATCTCCAAAAACCTCCCCACAACGAAGCTGAAGTTCTCTCTCCTCCAAGAAAAAATTTGATTTTAACAGGTTCGGCACAATTCACTACTTAAGTTATCAATTTGGGGCAAAGAAAGCAGAAAAATAGACCTCATACTTCTTTCTTTCAGTTTTACATATAAAAAGCCCGGATTTTTGTCCTAACTACCTGTTGCTTTGATGGTTATCAGTCAGGAATTTACCCAAGCCTCAAGGAATTCTGTCCTGAAATAGCCCATATGCAAATGAAGAGTTTGACTTAATCACATATTTATCACACTCTACTAGTCAGGTTTCTGACTCACATGTCACCAACATTCTCGTTTGGTTATATAACAAGTAAAGATATTTAATATGATGAACGGCTTAATGCTTTGTGTACATTCTGTTTCCCCCCCAAGACTAGCTGCTTTTAATTTGTAAAAAGTCTTACAGCCCTTCTGTTAACTGTTTTAAGTAAACATATTGCTACAATCCAAGTCTTTCAGATTCTCAAGTGCCAACACATTCAGACCCTGAATGTTATCAACACCACCACAAAGGACTAATTTACTGTATGTACATATACTTTATCCGTAGCCATGGACTTCCATGTTACACTGTTTTCTCAGCATGAAGACTACACCATTTAAAATATATATTGTTTATAAAAGGTTAAAAAACATTACTATCATGTGAATACTAGTACCAATAGTACATCTGCACGGTAACACTTGGCTATTCTGCCTGCTTCAGCTCCCCCAAACAATGTGTATGCTTTAAAATAAAAAATGTTCAGAGAACTATAACAGGTAATAAAAAAGATGCAAGTAATTCCACATAAGAAACAACTGAGGAGGATTTAATTCTTCAGTCTCCAAAAACCACAGAAGTCACAAAGGTCTGCAAGGTCAACAAATGGAGTGAAAAGAAAAAACAAATCGTTTATGGTCTATGGCCACTGCTAGAGTGTAATCAGAAGCCAGTTTAAATAGTAAAACGAACAAGTTCTAGTAGTGATAGAATTCCCTGCCAAAGAACACTGGAGACAATAATGGTGTCAGTGGGACACCGAAAAAATACTACGTAAGAGACGCACTGCAAGTTTCTTAACTAAGAAACCAGAGCAGGAATGTCAGACTAAAATGTGTTGACCCATACTTGTTTGTCCTGCAGATGAGTTTATTATACAAATCTTGGAAAATAAACAATGAATATTAAGTATATCTGTATTGTTTTCCACCTAAGTGAAACAGAGATATGGTGTTTACAATAAATACACGTTTTTAAAAGCAGACATTTAGTTACACTTGTGGAGATGTTTCCAGTACTCCCTTACAGTAAAAGTGAGGCTTAATTTGACATTCATTCAACAAATTCAGCCCCACTCCAGCAGTACAGAAGGGGCAGAAATCTCTAAAAATAAAAGGACAGAATGGCCAGCTCATTCTGCAGTCCAGCATTTCCCACCCCACAGCCCAGGGCCAGCTGGCACAAACCAAAGTAACATTTGCTCTGGGCTTGCTGAGACTGGACACAAAGCCAGGCAGCTCAGACCCTGAGAACTGTGATTGGCGCCCTACCAGATCTTCCACCAATGAATCCTGGTGTAGGAGAACTTCTGTGACTTCATATTAGTGCTATGTACTGATTAACAGGAAAAGGACAATGGAAAACTCGGCACAAGTTTCCACAATAAGCCTTGCTGCCTTTCCTTCAAGAAACTGGAATTGAAGAAGGTTATTTTAAAGGTATTTATTTCAACATCCTACATAAAGTCAGTTACCATAACTCTGACCCCTCAGGAAACATTAGGATGGGCAATATGTTTTATTTAATATCTACTTAGATAGCTGTAGTGTAGTGCAGCTCCTCTTTTAGCCTTTCACCTGCCACCTGTAACAATTTACTGCTATTTATCTTAACCACAGTAGCAATTCCTTCATCTATTCCAAAGTAACCCACCGAACAATAGAAGTAATAACCTGCTGTCTTAGCAAAGATACAGCAATACAAAATCAGGGCACCTGTAGAATCAAGATATTCCTCACAGATTAGCTCTTGCAAAAAAGTCTCTGTGATGCTGGCACAGACACAAGTCAGATGTGACCTGATCTGAACCTGAACTCTGTCTTTCCAATGGTTCTCAGCCTACCATTAGGTATTTGGATTTATTCAATTAAAAAAAAAAACAAAAAAACCAACAAACAAAACAATGCTCCAACACACTGCCAGTTTGGAACATTCATTAGTGGAACATAACACATTACAGAAATATTTTCCTAACGATGAAAATACTCTACAGGTTTACACAGAAGGCTGACAAACTCATCTAGAATTTTATCACTGCTTCAGTCATGTTCCGTAACTAAGGAACAGACAGAAGTCATGTCTGCAAGTTTGTTTTTTTTTCTTGCAAAAGCATTAAATTTTTTCTGACATAATTAAAAGCTATCAATGAGGAACAACTGAATAAACATGTCAGCAGTCATGGTTACAGGTTACACACAAGAGGGGGAGGGTGAAGGATAGGTGGAAGATGCTTGCAGAATCCCTATGCAAACTCTGCTTGTGTTTTCTTGAGGTTTTTTTCCCCTTTAAGAATGACAGAAGTTACTTGTTTCCAGTAGAAAATAAACTATTTTTTTAGCCTTGATGAAGAGATGAACTGCAAACACAATAAATCCAGTTGAAAAGCGACTCAGATACATGGTATTGTTTTAATTGCTGTTACACTCATGCAAGATCAAGGTTATTAATGCACTACCAAATAAGGAACTGCCCACATTTTTGCTGTGGACATGTGATCCCACTGTTCTTACATAAGCAAAAGGAGGTGGTCACACGAGATGCTTTTTCCAGAGTGTGCTCGTTAAAATCCCACCCAGCTGCTCTGATTCATGCAGCCAGTTTTACATGCAAGGCTGAAAACACACACACTGAACTGTGGTACAAAGACAGGAATTTAAAAAGGAGATGTCAGCACAATGCTGTTCAACACGAAAGGAGAACGGATGTCAATAAGAATGCACATCAGCCTACAGGAGACAGAAAGACAAGCAGCCCTAGTTATATTTACTACAATCTGCTGTAATAGAAATCAAAATAGTTGCTCACTAGTCTTTGCAATGTTTCAACCACATCCCATAGCTAAGTCATGTTTCATCAGCCTAGAAAAGTTTCAAGATAAAAAGCAAGAGTTTAATAGATGTACTTTGCAGTTAATATCCTAAATTACTTTATTCCTCTAGAATAAAGAGTGTATATCTAATTAAGAGGTAAAGAAGGTACAACATGGAAATATAAACGACTCAGCAGAAAAATATCTAGGTGTTCTCAAGTGATAAGTTTCAGTATCTATTGTACTAAGAAACTATTGGAATTCTACAGTTCCATGAAAATAATGTAAAAGTGACATGTTTTCCTATTACCCTTTCCCTGCTCCTTCTAAAAAAATCAGTACAAAAACCAGTGATGAATCAGAGTACAGCTGTAAATAAATAGTCATGGAAATCATAAAGTTTCATGAAAATATTACACAGAACCAATTCATACACAGGGCATAATCCTAACATGACAACCTGTAAGAAGGAAGCAAAGAATCCCCCTTCTATATTCTCTGCAGAAAATATCAATCTATACTGAATACATTTACAGGTATATCTTTTTGTTTCTTTAAGCTTAACTTACAAAATCTCCTGTTCTTTTGCACTTTACATCAAGTCAACTGATAACATCCACTGATCTTTTGAGTGGTATTTGAGATTAGGCCTGTAACATTCATGCCTTTCTTTAGCCTATGTAGCATTGTTATTGATTTAAGAAAGAAAAACATCCTGATACATTCACAATTTTTTTTTTTCACAAAATATGCGTGTGTTCCTTACAAAAAAGTTCAAGAGGATTTTCAGGTTAGATAAGCTTGTTACAATCATGGTTTTACAGACTGAAGGAATTAGACATTTAAAGCTTTTAAACCATCTCTTCCATTCTTCTTTCCTCAGACTCAGAAAAGATTTACCTTTCTAAGTTTGGGGAGTTTTTTTTAAATTTATGCTATGATACATGCACAATTCGTTTAAAAATACGATGCTCTGAGTCACAAAGTAAGAAATAAAATTGTTAGCTTAATTAAACAGTATCAAAAAGAATACTATTAGAGATCAGGCCTGGGTAATAGGGAAGTACACCAATCCCTTTAGAGCAAACAAGCTTTTCCCACTTCCAAGACGAGAATTATGCCTTAAATTACATTAATTTAATACCTTATATAAAGTATTTACTCACTAATTAACAGGACTTGAATGCACATTCTTCAGTGCATTGCTGACGGACACTTCCATCCTCTACAGCTAATGCTGCATTAATCATTTGTTCTCCTTTCAGTCTCTGTTCCCATCTCAGCCTTTCTTAATCCCCATTCATATTCAGCTTCCATGCCTAGCTCCACTGCCCAACTTATTTCAAGCAAGGCCTTTCACTCTTCTCTCCCATCAGAGAAGAATTTTACAGATGTTATCAGCAAATTTTCTCAAAGCTTTTCCTCTCACGACATAGCCACAAAAACACGCAACCCCCTCAAACAAGCAGAGGCTGAGCACTGATGGCACAATCATGCTGACTAATATTATCCAGCTGCCTTTTGCACCACATTCCTTCAACAGAGTGATCCACAGTCTCTTTGCATGCTGCAGCTGTATCTAAGGGAGAAGTGAGTGTTCTCTGACTTATCCTCCTATATCTGACATACTCAATGCAACAGTGGCTTAATGCAATTTGATTGCCTCCAGTAAGGTAATCAAAATGTTAAATACATATCAGACGAGATTTACAATAAAACATACAAGGGAAGAGCGCTAAAGATTCTACAATAATACAGTTTCCTTTTTTTTTTTTCAAACTAGCTATGTAAAAGTTAACCAAATACTATCCAAATTGTGGATCTGAAAACTTTAAGTACTACTTCAGTGCACACGTAGTAAATATGAAAACTCTTGACAGTTGTTTGGATAGGGCACATGCTCAATCCTCTCTCAGCAGTTATTAAAGAGAGTTTTCTACTGATAATGTTGCAGATCCTGAACACACTTTGCCAGAGCAGGAGTAACAGCTGACAGAATCTGAATCAATTGATCTACATCTCCTAAAGTGACAAAAATCATCAGACACCAACTGCAGATTTCAGCACAGCCTGCAGAAAACATGGCACGTGCATGTACAGCTATCACAGTGGTTATCTTTCACAGAGAACATAAGCACTTCTCCTGTACAGATGTTCAGTCTACTGAGGCAAAGCTAATCAAAACACCTTTTGGTCTGGTCACCATAGAGCAAAGTTGAAGTGAACTGTAAAAGAAAAATAAACCCAATTAACACAGCAGAACTCAATGCATGCATGCACCAAGTGGCTTCGGCTATGCAGAGGATATGTGTCAAGTTCCACACTTTGATGCTTTTGCAATACCTAAACTAACACAGAAATACCCTGAGGATCTTTTGACAAAAGTAAGGATTCTTTCACACACAGTATTTGCTTATTTTTTCCCCTCAGAACCATTCATTACTTAAATCTTCTTGTGTGGGTGACAACCCACACAAATAAAAGGTTTTCTGACTTGTCAGATATTGATACTAGCTGTTTCTCAGTAAATACACCTAGTAGAATATTTTAGTCTGATAACTACTGCAAAAAACCACTATGGCCTGAAAACCGTGAGAGATGTCATAATCTAGTGAATTCAGTTAAGGGAGACATCTTCGCCAATCTCCACCATATTCTTTTATTTCTTATATTGCCAACTATCTCTTTATTAGGATTCTGAAAGGTAAGAGGTGCATTTCTCTACTATTCATTCTTCCTTAGTAAGAATGAATTACCATATGAAGTGAACCTTATATTATACAACAAAACCCAAATTCTCATGCTCTAGCAGCCCAGTGCAAACAACTACTTACATCAAGCACATTTAACTTCCTAGAAGGCAGACTTGATTGAGTAAACAGGCAGTGCAGGTAACTTCCTGCAAGTGAGAAAGCGGGACATCCCTGGTGTATGCTACATGCCAGCAAAGTACTTGAACGAATACTGCAGCTAGCACTGTTAAGGGGTTAGATCCTCACCCTGCTCCATTAACAGATTAAACAGAAAGAATTAATCCCATAGGCGTACTTTTCTCAATAGAAATATTACTTAATAAAGGGAAATGAAGATAAGAGTGCTTAAGAGATGTGGTTTTCTAGCAGATGGGTTTTAAGTGCCATCATGGGAAATAAGATAGAAACAAGTGTTAATAATGGTCATTAGATCAACTCAGGATCAGTGAAAGTAAAGGCAAAATATTTATACAGTGTACAACACTGTGAGCTCTTTCTCCTCTTCAATTTGCTAAATCTCATATTCTGTCTGTAAAGCTTACAGTGACTTCAAGAACTGCGAGGATTGAGGAATAATAGATATACTAAATATCATTCTCATCTTTCAAATAAAGCATCACCTCAGAGAATAATAAAAATTTGATTTAAAAAACCCTGAAAATTAACATTCACCTATCATCAGTTGTTTATGAATTTAACTAGAACACTTATACCATACCAGACAAGAGTGTTTTTATCAGCCCAAGGCATTATAACTGCTTAAAATTCATCAGCATTACATGGCTACTGCTTTGTCTCTCTTAGCAAAGAAACACCAGCACATTTTGTAACAGTAAAACGCAAAGCACACTTCATCCAATAAGGGGAGAGCCATAAAACACATAGCCAGTGGCCAGGAGTGGTTTCAATGCGTCACAGTCAACTACTGTTGCTCAACCAAAATTAGACAAGTAAGTACCTGCTACACAGTCACACTATTAGTAGCTAAGAGAATGAAAAAATATCGTTTAGCAATAGTAGCAAAGAGTCAAGCATAAGAATTAAACTCCCACGCTCCAAGCTTAATTTTACCTTTTTCCCATCCCTTCCAGCTAATACAGCTACATTAATGGAAAGTATAAACTAATTCTTATGTAAAGGTTTTTTCAGCAAAAGTAACACAGCAGCAAGTTTCACCAATCTGTAGTAATACGCTATCATCTAAAACCTCGTAGGAATGTTTAACTCTGTGGAATATATTACTCTTATAACCTTTCCTAACTACACTACCTTAAGAGTGTTATGGGAGTTAAAAATCTGGCATTTTTTTAGCTTCCTTTACTGAAGTTACCGGCACTAGAGAATGCAGGATAATCTGGGCTCAACAACACTGACTTGCAGTCCATTAAAATTATCCCAATTAAAATCGCCTTAAGGCAGCATGGAACTACAAGGCAGCACTGAAGGACAGGGAAGGGAAAACACTGAGAGGTATTTTCTTATGCGAATCCAAGAGTCCCTGCACACAGCCCCAAACCAGGCCACGTCCAAAACAACAGTTTCTCAAGTAAAAGCACCGACAACAGAGAAACACACTCACGTAAGGCTGAAAGAGACTTGTCACGCCTCAGTTTAAAAGCACGAATTTTTAAAAAAATTTGACATTTATGTAAACCAGGAGCCCATGAAAAAGGAACAGTTCAATGCACGTAAACATTCTTTAAAAACGGTAAAGCGTCTCCTCAGAATGGCACAGAATGCCATCGTACAGCAGCTGCCCTCCAGTATTAGCCAGTCTCTACTGCTATGATTCCTAAGTACATGTTCTACAACCCTATCCTGATGCGAAGCCTTTACAACACCGTCATCCATACTCAGCATGACACTTCATCCCCACCAGGTCACAGGACCTTACTAGGGCCCAGATTAAAGCATTACAGACTCCAGTTTTTCACTAAGGCTTGTACTTGCGCAGACAAGAAAAAAATTCCGCCAGCTATAAAAAACGTACATTAGCAATTAACATTTTCAGGTAGGAAACACACAATCATGGACAACTGCCGGATGAAGCAAGTGAAACTCCGTAAAAGAAGAGGTCCCCTTTCGCGGGGTGGTGAACGACCCAAAAATCCGTTCGAAACGAGCGGCCGAGCCCGCGGGATCGCAGCGGGCAGAGGGCCGCGAGCAGCGGCG
>VXBI01013437.1:659674-699291 GCA_013397375.1 Toxostoma redivivum | reverse complement strand
GCTAATATCTGTATTTTATGTACTCCTAAAATTTTTTTTTTTTTTTTTTTTTTTTGTGAGAAGCTGGGAATTGCTACCACTATGTGAGTTTCTAAAGTGTAGGATCACTTTCTATTTAATGCTTTAGTCCAGTATGTGCTAGACTTGTGACTTGATATTAAAAAATTCATCCATGAAAAAGCCTGAAGTGGCATTGGTCTTGCCCTAGTTTACAATCCCAGCTAATTCTAACCCTTTCATTGTGTGGATTTTTTAGGAATATCTGTGTCATCAACATCTTTGGTATGGTTTTTTTTTTTTAGGTTCCAATACCACGATTTGCTGTAGGTATTGTAATTGGAAGAAATGGAGAGATGATTAAAAAGATCCAGAATGATGCTGGTGTTAGGATCCAATTTAAGCCAGGTTTGTAACACGTTCATAAGTTTCTGTGACTTGAGTGTAAATTTACTGAATTGCATATGCTGGAATAGTTCGTTTTCATTCCAGATGATGGAACAACTCCAGATAGAATAGCCCAGATCACAGGGCCTCCTGACAGATGTCAGCATGCTGCAGAAATTATTACAGATCTCCTTCGCAGTGTTCAGGTTGGGTAACGTTGTTCAGTGTTTAAAATCTCCTGCCTACCTTTTGGAAAGACCCAAAGTTTTCAAAAAGTGTGTGTAGCTAAAGAAAATAATTTAGTTGTGCCATGTGAATCTACTTCAAAATTTGGTCTGGAATAAGAATGTTTGTTTACTTTTATAGTTACAGTTTTGCAAGTGACCATACTGATTCAAAGTCATGGCATTTCTTGATGTGGCTGGTTTCAGAGCTGCTGCTGCTGTTTTGTGTTAATAGCTGCTAATATGCTCTTACTTTTGGTTGTTATCAGTGTTTAAAAGCTTATTGTTAAATGAGTCCCACTGCTGCATTTACAGAAGCCAGACAAAAATTATATCTTTGTACATGTGAAATTTTCTGCTTGCTTCTATATTCTTTCCTCCTTCTTTCATATGCAGAATTGTGCAGAACATTTTTTAGAATTTAATTTAGGTCTTCCATGAAAGATACCTCTTTAACTACCAAAATTGTCTGACTAGTGAATAAGTTTTTTCTTAACAAGGATGTCATGTAACCTGCTTGCATTATTTGTTTGCAGTAATTTTATGGAACGTGCTCATTTGTTGCTGCTTCTTTTTAGGCTGGTAACCCTGGTGGACCAGGACCTGGTGGTCGAGGAAGGGGTAGAGGCCAAGGCAACTGGAACATGGGGCCTCCTGGTGGATTGCAGGAGTTCAATTTTATTGTCCCTACTGGCAAAACTGGATTAATCATTGGAAAAGGCAATATATCTTATATATGTACATCTTTGTTATTTTGAAAACCATTCAGCTTTTCTATTTGGACAAGTGCCATGCTACAGAGATGTGTGATGAGCATGATGCTAGTAATGCTAGGGTTGTA
This sequence comes from Toxostoma redivivum, assembly GCA_013397375.1. Lineage (NCBI taxonomy): Eukaryota > Metazoa > Chordata > Aves > Passeriformes > Mimidae > Toxostoma > Toxostoma redivivum. Next base: position 697,842 of record VXBI01013437.1, on the reverse strand, counting down.
TGTTCAATCCCTGTATGGGCCTTTCACTTAATTGTTGGAGTGCATGATCCTTATGGGTTCCTTCCAACTCAGAGTATTTTATGATTCTGTGATATTTAAAAATTTTTAATTGCCCAATTTCTCCTGTTTTGAAGACTTTGTATATACTAATGGTACATATGACTTCTTTGGATCCTGTAAGAGGAGGAGCCAGTTCAGGGAATTTAGCTTTCTGGCTTTTAGTGCACTACAAGAAGTTGTGGATTTAACTACCCTGTCAGCCTCTGTGGGGCTTCTTCATCATTTACCCCTTTATAGGGAGCTTGAGTTTGAAGTTTATCATTACTGATAACCATGTGTGTCAGTTGTTACTAATGTCTAATATTAAATGCTGACATAGATTAAAAATGCAGGCAAGATAGTAGGAATTCTTTGCTGCTGTTTCTGAGTAACATTTTTATAGTCTAAAAAAATAATTTATTTTACTAGTTTATTTACTAGTTTATTAAAGCTCTATACTGCACTGAAGAGGTCTTACTTGAATTGTTAGAATGTTCTTGAACGACTCGTAAGAATAGGTGCCTTTTCATGTCTTTTCGACTTCCATGCAGTTGACTTTCTGGTGTGAGTCAGTACTTTTTGCTTTGATGCATGTCATAAAAACCTTATATTGCATTGTAGGTGGTGAAACTATTAAAAGTATAAGCCAACAGTCTGGTGCTAGAATAGAACTTCAGAGAAATCCTCCTCCTAATGCGGATCCAAACATGAAGATGTTTACTATCCGTGGAACACCCCAGCAAATAGATTATGCACGACAACTTATAGAAGAAAAAATTGGAGTGAGTTGATAACAGCTTTTTTGCTTATTATTAGAGCTAAACAGAGCTAAAAGCAAGTCTCCTTTGTGGAGATTTCTCTTTCATTTCACTTCACAGATTAATGTAATCAGATAATAAATTGATAATAATGGTAGTCTGGATTTAAAGTGTTCTAACAAAATCTTGAAATAGAAACAGTTTATCTTCAACATCATATGTGTGTTCTTGAAAATGCCAATTTTGAGTATATGAAAAAATTGCTAAGTTCAAAGATGTCAGTGGTAGTAAATTGTGAAGTTTGTTTTTCAGTCTGTGTTTGAGTAAAGTTCTAATCCAATTTACACCTTCAATTTCACTTCACTCTTGTTGGCATGTGTTGCATGTAATCAAATCTACTAGAGGCCTTTTGTGCCTGATCTTATAAGCAAATTTAGTTAGTCAGATTTAGATGTATTGATTTATTTTAAAACTGGTAGTCTTGTTAGAGTGTGGGGAGTTTAGTGCAGCTTGTGGAAAAATATGTGGGATTTTTGTAAAATCTTTTACTTCCTCAAGAAGAAACTGAAATAAATGAAGTTTTGTAGTTGCTATTGCTGCCACAGCTGCCTTAAGCTAGCTCTAAGCCTAATCAGACTTTAAATAGCCTGTTTCCTGCAGGGAATCGTCTTTATAACCAGACAAACCTTTTAGATATTCTTTGAGTGTTCAGATAAATGCTTTTAAAATGCTGAAAAATGGAGAACCTCCAGGTGAATTTTCATCTCTGTGCTACCCTCATTACAGGGTCCAGTAAATCCATTGGGTCCACCTGTTCCCCATGGTCCCCATGGTGTTGTTCCTGGCCCACATGGACCTCCTGGGCCACCAGGACCTGGTGCTCCCATGGGACCATATAATCCAGCTCCTTACAACCCAGGCCCTCCTGGTCCTGCACCTCAGTAAGTATTGCTTCAGCTGACTTTCTTGTGTGTGAGGTGACCCTGGGACTGCCTTTCATTGTGTGTGTACAACCTGATCTTTTACAGTGGTCCTCCAGCTCCATATGCTCCACAGGGATGGGGAAATGCTTATCCACACTGGCAGCCACCAAACCCACCAGACCCAGGTAAGAAATGCACAGCTGTACCATAGTGTTGGTATATTTCAAGTACATCCATTCTGTCCTTGCAAGTATATGCATTGTACAGTTCACTTGTGTTACACTCATAAAGCTGAAAAGCTCCTGTTTTTCTGGCTTTTTTCATTGATCATCAGTTTACTTATGTTTTGCACTTTACATGTGTGACTTGTGAAATGTTGAAATTTAATTGTTAAGAGTTGGAGTATGCTTTTTTACAAATGTTACTGATACTGCATTACTATTTATGCTACTTTTTGCAAGTCTTGCACTGATTTTGTGCGATTCAGTTTTTTTAAAATTTATGTTTTTGCATAAAGTTCTGTAATAAGGATGTCTCTTCTTTCTCTAATAGTAAATTACTTTGTATTTTGTTTTAAACAGTCTTTCCGGATTTGTCTTTGCAGTTAATGCTATGATGTTTCTAGGTTTTGTTCTATTACAGTCACTTTTAAGAGTCTAATACACTGCTGTATTTCGTTGAGTCCCTTTTGAGGGCTAAAACCTTGGTGAATTGCTGTTAATACAGTAGAACTGGGGTTGGGTTTTTTTGAGCTTTTGCTTATAATAGTTTTGTATTTTCTTCTGAAACCCATCTTTGTAGAATCTGTTTCTTCTATTTCTGTTTATCTTTGTCGAGGCTGGGAGTTCTTACTTAATTCCAACTTCCAAAGTTGTAGTATCCTGCTTTTCTTTAAGTTTACATCCTTTGGTTGGACTAGAGGATATGGGGAAATGGAGCATCAGCCGCAGAAGGCATGGTAAGGCTAGATGCTTGAGTCTGTTGTACCTCATTTGTTTGAGGTAGAGTTTCCTCAGAATTTAAGCCAAAAGATCTCAATTTTATTTTTGTTATAAATGACAGATATATTCTGATAGCCACTGTTCCTGACATAAGTCCCATTAGTGGAGAAGGGGACACTGTGTATGTATTGCGTTATGTCTTTGCAAAGAACTGTTGCTGATTTTAGTTCCCAAACTTCTGCACAAAGTAGCTCTGCATGTATTCAGTTCAGTATTTAAAATGCCTGCTGACATCATTTGGAAGTAGAATGGTTCAAAGTGACTTAGTCTCTGCATAGCAAAAGTATTTAATGCAAAACCACTGCTAAAATGTTACAGCCTTTTTCACACCACCTTTTTTATTTTTAATATTTATCTACATAAAGGCTTTGTAAGAAAAAATGGTAAATAACTCCTGTGATGTCATCTTGATTATTCTGTAACTGTTTTTTTGATAATGTGCAGTTGAAGTGGGTGTTTCTTTTGACTAGCATTTCTTTGGATGAATTTTCTACAGTTTTCACTTAGTTACTCATTCCAGTGTAACAAATGGGTTATTTTAGTACTTTTTTCAGAGGTGCTTTCTCCAGAACTGTGCTTGCCCTTATCACATGAAAGTGGAGCTAGTTACTGCAGTCATATTTCTCTAGAAATTTAATGAATCCAGCTCTATGGTGTTCTACTCTAGACAAGTGCTAAGGAGAAGAAGGGGGGAAATTGAGCAGTGGCTTATTTGATATTTGCAGGTAATCTTAAAATATAGGATGTGTTCGTTTAAGTCCACTATTGTTGATGGAAGCAGTGTAATTTCAAACAGAAAGTAGTGTGTTAACATTTTTTTCTGTGTGCATTTGAAGTGGTTACATCTGACTTTTGTCACAGGATTTCATTTTGCATTAATTTATTGTTCTGGGTTTCTTCTTGAATGCCTTTTTCAGGGGATTTCTTCGTCTTCCATTACTCACTGCCTTACCTGTTTTGTGTTTAGGGAGGATTGTACTTCCATTCCCATGTATAGTTACTCTGAAGTATCAGTTGTGTCGATGTCCTTTTGTGAAATTCTCTCCTCACTTGGCTGCATTTCTTTGCAGATACTGTTATTCTTTAAGACTGCAAATACTGCTTCCAAGTAGATGCTGGTTGTGTAAAACATAGTATATTCTCTAATAGTAGATTTTCAGGTAATTGTGGATTGTCAATCTGGTAATGTAGTCAGTCTCTGATTCAGCAAGACTAAACCATTCCTAAAGACTAGATGTGAGAAACAGAGAAATAAAACTCTAGGAAAGCAGCACCATTGGTCTAGATGTAGATAAAAATAAGGAACCATGGAGATAGAAACAGTTGCATCTTCTGCATCTATTATTTTTTGTACTAAAAAGCTGTAAGTAAACAGTGGTGCTTAATCGCCATGTATGGGGATTCAAGTTCTTAAAATGCTGTGTTTCTCTATTTTACTGTTACCTTAAAGTTTAACTGACAAGCATTGCAAACACCTAGTAAGTCTTGTATTCTTCTGTTTCAGAAATATGTATTTGGCATGCCTCCTCCACCAGTGCCGGTGTCATTAGCGTGAGGTTCTAACAAAAGTAAAACCACTGAAATTGTTTGGTGCTAGAACGATTCATTGCTGCTACCGTTTATTAACATGATTGTTTAAATAAACTTGAAAAATCTGTTACTGTTTATCACATGTAAGATTTATTAGTGGCATTGTAGTAGTAAAGGTTCAAAAATTATTTTATCTTGCCAACTCTATGAAAGTTCACTTTGTACAGTACATTGGTCTGAAACCTGATCAAAAGTTTATGCTAGAAGGAAAAAATACTTGAAGTATGTACATGGATATTTTGTTTAGATGGATTTTTCCTTGGAGGAAAATAAGAATGCCTAGGACAGGATTAATTGAGGACAGCACTCTGTTCATAGTAGGACTACTATAAATGCTTATGTTCTGTTTTCATAGGTAAGCCAGGAACAGATCCCAATTCAGCAGCGTGGGCAGCTTATTATGCTCACTATTATCAGCAGCAAGCACAGCCACCACCTGCAGCCCCTCCTGGTGGACCAGCTACAACCCAAACTAATGGACAAGGTAGATACTGAGTGAAATGGACACATTTCCCATTGCTGGAGGTGTAAATACCCCATTATTTTTTTATTGTTATCCTCCTATGTCAGGTAAATTTATTTTAAAGTAGCTGGTTTTCTTGGAAAACTATTGCTTATAGCCTTCAATATTGCTTTTCTTAATTTCAGCAGTAACAGGGGTAATGTAATTATCTTGGAATATACTCCAAAGAGAATTTTGCTGCAATGTGGACTGACTTAATGACTACATAGAGCAGTCACAAATAAAAATGTAATGAGCCAAGCTGTTGATTGTCATTTGCTTAAATGGTTACATTACTTCCAGTGGGTTTAGGACAATTATAGTTTTAGTATTTAGTTGTGTTATTTTAATATTTATGCCTGGCTGAAGCTTGCCACTTGAATTCTGGTATTTTGTATTGCCTGGTATGCACTTCCTGAATCTTGAAAACATGTCTTTTTTACTAGTAGTTTCTAGTTGTAGTAGCTTGAACCACAAAGGTTTACAGTATCAGATTTGAGTCATGTCATGTGGGAGTATTACCGAAAATTTCAGTTGGTTATTTGGCTTATGTGTGAAACAAACCCCAGTAATTTTAGCTTAACTATTTTAATGTAATTCAGGAGATCAGCCAAATCCAGCACCAGCAGGGCAGGTTGACTATACCAAGGCCTGGGAGGAGTACTACAAAAAAATGGGTAAGTGTGCAGGGGCTTTTCTGTTGTTTTTTTCTGTTCCACAATCATAGTGGAATGTTTTAGGAGACTTGGATATTTTGCTGGATGAGGTGGGGGTTTTTACCCCCAAAAAATGGAAATGCACAGTCATGCGTCTTCTGAACCAAATACTGCTGAGAAACAGACTTGAATTTCGTGTTGTTTTTAGGCATTTCATAGTACTCAGGTTACTAATCAGCTCTACAAAAATACTTCGAACTTAATGAGATGTCTTTGATCATTGGGAAGCAATATCTTTTAAATGGTTCAATCTGAGTATTTTAAAGTACATTTCCAAAGTTTTGAAGTTCAGCTTTGATCTACTTTATGAAGCTGTTGTTTTTCTTATTTGGTAATTGTTTGTCAATTCTCTTCAGATTGCATATAATTTTTTTCTTGTACTTTACTTTCTGTGTTTCAGGTTACTAAAGCCATCATAATTAGCTTGCATTTATACTGTGTTCTTTTTTAAATAGCATTTGCTTTGCAACACTCTAGAGTTGTGTTTAAACTGCAGGTTACATGTTGTTGGTACCTTTTTCATAAAAATGAAATGAATGTGCTGGTCAACTCGATTATTTCATTGTTATGGGTATAAGGGAAGAGCATGTGGCTTTATGCATTGGCAGAAGGTGTCATTACCTTTTCAATCACTCATGTTCTGTTCATGATGTCCTGCCATGAATACTGTGGGTGATGGAGGACTGGATACTGAGCACAGTGGGCTTAGGAATGCCAGTGCTTTCCCAGGTATTTCTGACCAGACATACAGCAGCATCTGGTTTGGTATGTATCTTTGTTTGCATGGGAGGGTTTGGTGGCTGTTTTGCCATCTTCCAAGTGCACTGAGTTTTCTCATGGAATGTTAAAAGCATTCAGATTTAAGATTAATAATAATATACTTAATTCCTCTTACCAACCTTCCACTGTATTGATAATTATTTGCTAAGACATAACTATCTTTATTTTGTCACTGTGTAAGTGATGAATTCTACAGAAAATGTATGAGTATTATACAGTCTGCATATCAGACTAAGAAAATGTGATTTCTAAGATGATAGGCCTTCCCATTTTTCTTCTTCCTGGTTCATTCAGCTGTTTCTTTTCAATTTACTGCCTCTGTTAGTTTGGCTCACATTCTGAAATGCAAACTTGTGGGTGGCTTTCACTTTTTTTTAAATAATGTAATGTGTTGGCAGGCAGTCTGCCATCTTTCTAATTGGCTGTCTTGGAAAGCAAAGTCTGGCTTGCACTAGTCTTGCACTTGCTCAGATTAAAGAATAGTTAGTTATAAGGTGTTGGGATAGAGTTCATGGGAGCAATTCCAAAGAGGAATGTGAGCCAAAAAAATACATTGGGAGATAAAAATAGTTGCTCTTAAGATGCAAAATGTAAAAAATGCCAAGACAGTCAAATAAGAGGAAGAACATGAGGGCAGTTCTCATTTTAATTCTTTTCTGTAGTTCAGGTTGAGTTCTTCACCTGAAGGAGAGCTCTTGATGGCTGGACCTGTATAACTTGACTGTAAATCATGAGAACTTTTTGCTGCAGATCTTGATGTGGCAGATACCATTTCTCTTTAAAGCCACTTAGAAAGGAGGAATTCAGCTGGAGTTGACGTAATGCTAAATGGTGCTGATTTTCCCGTCTTCATTAACAATGTTAAGAAGTAGTAGTAGAAGGCTGTCCAACAGCATGTTCTTGTGGTCTCCATTTGTGCTTCCTATAGTGCTGTAATCTGTCCCCATTAACTTGTGCTAAAGGATGACAGTTATAAGTCACTTGCTCTTTGACCACTCAGATTTTTCACAGCACAGATGATCTCACCAAACATTGCTGGGGAGAGCTGAACTGAAACTCAGATTTGTTGAGCCCAGTTCCTATATTTGATGCTGAAGAAAACTAATTTGATAATCCTTTTGGCAAGCTGAACAAGTTGCCTGTGATATTGAAATTGATGTTTTGGATTTTCTCATACTTAATCAAATATGAGTGGTCCAAAAATGCTAAAACACTCCAGAATATTCCCATCCAAAAAATAATAATGTTTTCGAAGTGGCTTCCTACTGGTGTGATATGTATGACTCTGCTAATCACAGAGAACACTTCACTGTATTTTTCACTGAACAGTGACTTGAATATTAACCTGTTTACTGACTCAGAAACACAGTGGCAAAGTCCGTCTCCTTTTTCAAATCCTTGTTTCAGGGGCTACTGCTTTGAGTAGCAAATACTTCAAAAAGTCACTCATGGATAACAGTTCCCTCTAAACATGAAGTCATGATCATTATTAAATGATCTATATGTCATTATTGGAATTTCTTAATTGTCATTTAAAGTTATTCCCCATATATTGTCGCTTGATGTACAGTTAAAGGATTCCATTATAAAATAGAAGTGGTTTTAAAATATTCCTCAGCCCTGTAGTGGGAAAGAAGAAACAATACAGGTTGCTCCTATTAGAATCACCCTTGATAATGTTGGACTGTAAAATCTGCTGGTGTTTCCTTTTCAGCCCTCCTTAAAGGGGAGGTGTTCTGTTTCTCCTATTATTTCCTTTGTATGGAGTTAATCCAGGGTTATCCATAAGTCTTCCCGTTGATTTTGGCTATTAACGAGCAGGTGCTGCTTAGTGCAGTTTCTACTGAAAGGAAGCTTTGACTAAATAGCTGAATTCCATGTGTAGGTTCGGAATTACTCGCAGTACTTAGTAGGGAAATGGTGCACCTAAAATACCCATCAGGACAGAAGTGCAGTTTGACGTCTTTTGAGTAGATGTTAAATTTCCTTTATTTGATTTATTATTTGAACTTCAGTGCTGCCTTGACATAGTTGGCAGAATGTTCAAAGATTCTTGGTCCTAATGCACAAAAAAATCTCTTCGATAGTCAGTTGTGATGACAATAATTTGTAAGTACAGTTACTACCTCAAAGTAATGGTGAACTTGGGAAGAGGGTATCCTGGGATAATTTGTAACCACGTTAAAGGTAGTTTTGTATTAAAATAATTGATCAGAAGTGTAAATTGTAAGTTGTGGTACATTACAAGTGAAAATTAAAATGTGATAACAACTCTAAAGATTTTAAGGAATTTAAGATTTTCTGGAAATTTGATTACTGTATAAACCAGAATAAAAGATGGATAGACTTTCAGAGCTTACCTACAATGTAAGGGGAAAAACTAAGTTGAAAATGGAAGGTTATGTTTTGATGGTTTTCAGGATATTGCTTTGCTAAATACTCACATTCTCTGCTCACACTACATGTTTTTGAGAGGATTAGAAGACTACACACGTGTAGGAGTAGTGTGAATAGCTAGGATTCTTCATGTGAATTCCCTTCGTTAAAGTATTTTTAAACAAATAAACAAAGCCAGCTTTCTGTCTGATACCCTAGAAAACACTTCGTTAGAATTTTTGATACTTACGTTCCTCAGAAAGTTGCTTAGTGGCCTTGTATTCAAATAAAAAGTGAGGTGGTTTCAGGTAGGATTGAAAACTTTTCAGCCTTCATTATGTGGAAGCTGCCCCTTTCTGTTCAGAGCAGAATAGAGTGTTGGGTGCAATGGAATTGTACAGGCTGCAGACTTGCATTTGGTTTGGGTTTATTTCCTGTAGGGTGATGTGATGTGGTGGTTTGTTTTTGTGCAGTTAGGGGTTTTTTCCCTAGTATCTTTGAAAAAACTTGCAGAGGTAGTGAATTTTGGTAGCATCCTAATTCTGACTGTAGAATTTTGATTTGAAAAATAAACCATTAAGAATGTAAATCAAAAGTGTCGTAGCACAGTAATAAAAGTTCTGGTTTGGAAGTTAAGGGAACTTCAAATGAAGCACTATGTGTAAAAACCCTTCTGTCTGGGTGCCTGCAAGTGTGTGTGGACAGATGTTAAGGTAGAGCATAGAGAGTGTTGCTTTGCTTAGAGTGTCATACATTTTGTAATGGTAACTGCAAACACCCTCAGAAATTGTAAAGATCAGTGGTACTAAGAGGGATGTATTTGGCATTTCTGAAGTTGGGGGAAAAGGAAGCAAGGATGTCCATGAGTTCTGTGGAAGAACAGCACAACTCAAAGGTTGGCTGTAATTTTCTTTGATTGTTTTGCTTGGTTTTTTAATATGCTGAAGAGTCCTCGTGTATCAGTCTGTCACTGTTTGGGATTTTAGTCTGTCAGTTGATTCTATTGAAAGGAGCAGTAATGCTGAGCCGTCTGGGAGAATGTATTTGTACATGCTCTTGTTTCCAGAGGATTGGAACTTCCACAGGGCATGGAAGCAAATTTTGGGACTGTATTCTGTGATAAATATGAACACTTACATTTCGTAAATGTTTACAAAAATTACGCATATAACCTGCAATAACCTTGTAATTGAATGAAGGATGCCAGAATTGGGGAAGTGTATGAATTTGCTTCTGCTGAGCTAATGTCTGTAAATAAGATAAAACTAGTCTAGGTGGATTATAAACAGTTTTGCTTTTTGGTGTGTATTTAAATGCTACTGTTGTGGAGGTCAGCAGGCCCTAAACGTGATTCATGATTATGAATCAAGAGGCAAAGAAGATTGTTCTTATGGTTCCTCAATTTTGATTTACATGGGAATCATTACATTAAAATAATAGGATGTGTGTTTAGGCTGAAAAAAGCAGCCAGAAGTTTATTCAAAAGCCTTGGAGGAATATTGCTAGGTGATGTGATGTTTGTTTGGTGCTGAGATACTGAAATTTTCTCATTTCTGTTGCAACAACAGAGCTGTGTAATTCTAATTCCTTGCAGGTCAAGCTGTTCCTGCCCCTGCTGGGGCTCCTCCGGGCGGTCAGCCAGATTACAGCGCAGCGTGGGCTGAGTACTACAGGCAGCAGGCAGCGTACTACGCTCAGACAAGTCCACAGGGAATGCCACAGCATCCTCCAGCACCACAGGTACAGTCTTACAGTGGTTTTTGGCTGGCTTCTGTCTCAGTGGTTGTAGATATTTTTTTTGCATGTTTCCTGCTTTGTTCCTTTGGGGTATACATCTTTTTTTCTAGCAAAATAGCTATCGGAATAATTAGTAGATGACTTTGTTTACCTGATAACTTGAGTTCTGTATCTATCCATATGTTTGGTGATTGTTTTTTTTTTTTAAAAAAAAAAAAAAAAAAAAAAAAGAAAAACTTTCTCCTCCTAGGGTTTTGAAAACCATGCAAGAAGCCACCACCATTTACATTAACCGATTTTTCTTTCTTAAAGGCTTCACTCCTGAGTTAGCTCCATTTAAAGGATTTTCTTTAACTTTTTGTGTATCTCTTATGTATCTCTTCTGCACAGGGCCAATAATAAGAAGTGGACAATACAGTATTTGCTTCATTGTGTGGGGGAAAAAACCTTTGTTAAATGTATGGATGCAGACGCCTTGATGAAGATCTTAATTTTGGTTAAAAAAATAGTGTTTTTGAAAATGTACAAAATATCTATCACTACTGATAGGAGGTAATATTTCTGTGTAGAAATGAAAAAAATGGTTTGTTTTTTAGTATTAGTGTAGATGTACACATTCCAGCAAATGTATTTGCAATTATGTGGTCAATGCTTTGTGATATAAATGTACTTTTTCAATGTATACTTTATCACTTTTAAAATGCCTGTTTTGTGCTTTACAATAAATAATATGAAACCTCCTGTGTCGGTAAGTTGGATATGTGGGTTTATGCAGAATTAATTATAGGATTGATTTGCAACGCTGAATCAAGGTACCTGTACACAAATGAGTTGGGTTTTTTTTTCCCCATAAACCTTGTTGAGTTTAAAAACTTGTCATTAGCATGTTTTTCCCCTCTTGCAGAATAGCTGTAGATGGAGGATCTCTTTCATTCATTGTATTTTGCTGCCTAGCACCAGGAATCTTGATACCTTAATTTTCTTTCTACTTGATTAAAACTGCATGTGTTTAAGAAGATGATCTTTTGGCATACTTCCAGTGCATTAACAGTGAAATTTCCTTTTATACATGACCACTGTTTCAGACCTGTGCAGCTGCTATAACAGATAACTTTTGTTTTTAATTGAATACTTCAAAACTGTTCCTGCATAACTATTTTATGGATTTTTTCAGACTAGTTATAAAATTTACTTTAAGTGTAATGTGCTTAAGCCTTCAGTTTAAAGTAGTCTCCTTCAAAATTCAGTGTAGAAAAGTCAATGTGGTAATGCATAGTAGTTACAAAAATTGCGTCTGTCCTTAAAGCGCTGTTTTGTTTGAGTGGTGGGAGTGGTTGAGAACTTCCTGCAGAGCAGATAACTTCTCTTTTTGTAAATATTCAAGTATTTGAATCAACTGATTTATTTTTTTATATATACTTGAAACTTCTTATTGCTCTAATGCTCATACTAAAAAGCTGATTCTCTTGAAATCCTATGTTTGCTCTTTGCATATTTATTGGCTCTTTGCATATATTTAGACTACATGCACTACAGTCTGTCTTGCCATTGTCTGTTGAAGTGCAGGTTTGATCCAGCCAGTATAGAACTAGCTCTATAGGGGTGAGGAGGACTGTGCTGTGTATCATCCTTGATTGTTCCTTCAAGGAGCATTGCACTGTAAGTACATCAGAATGACAAATTGATGAACTGCAACAGTATCTTTTTGTCAATGTTCCACATAATGCAAATGCTGTACTTGTGTGATATTATGTTGGAATACAGTGCTGGTATTTTAGGAAATCATAATTGCTTCTTAATTCAGAAACGTAGGTTTGCCTATATATACATACACATTATTTGAGTTTTGTGGGTAAGTATTCCTGAAACTTTTAGCAATAGCTAAAGAAAATCATGTTTCTGTGTATCTGAGTAAGAGTTTTTTTCATCAGTACTCCTGACACAGTTGTCATTCAGTGTTTTAAAGTATGCATATCATAACATTGAAGTCTTTGGAACCACTTGTTAGACAGAGTTGTCTTTGTCTTCAGATAGGTTGCAGATATGTAGTGATGTAGGTGTGTTTTAAATAATTCTGTAACTGTTAATTGCTTTAATTTTTGGAACAACATGTTGTTGCTTTGAGAATAAATTTTTTTAGGGTGGCTGCACAGAGAAGTAAAAGTTAAGGCTTAAAAACTGAAGTAGTTTTTTCAGGTAATCAGCAATGTATGTATTGTGCTGTAGAAATAGGAGGAATTATTTTTATCCCTTTTAAAACTAGGAATTATGCTGGTAGCTTGAAGAAGGCTAGAACAGTATTTGCTATCTTTAGTGTAGGGTATTAAGTTTAATAGTTCAGGTATTTTGCATGGTATCTTGTAGATAACCTTACAGAATGGTGCATTTATTATGTACTAAACTGAGCAAAATTAAATTCACTGGATTCTTTATCATTCACGAAATGGAGGCTGTTGATTTTGATTCATTTAAGGTATAAAATCTTTATTAATTGCAAACAGTGCAATTATTTATACTTCACAGTGCCTTCCCAGACCTTCCACCTTAGGTTCTGCTGCAAAAAAGCAACAGGTAAGCACAACCTAAGGAAGTATATAAATTAATATATTTCAGTACATTAATGTTGTCCCTGTGAGATCTTTGTGGTTGTGTATTGAAAAGCAATCTGCTGCTTCCCCAAATGCATTGTTTCTCACGGTTCCATTTGAGTGGAAAATCTTAAGTTTTTAAACAACTGTTTATATTTCTAGGTCAATATGTATTTTTTCTTTTTTCTTTTTTTTTTTTTTTAAGAAAAGATTATTAGATTGCAGTAATTAAACTTGATCAGAATAAGTAACTTTTGTTATTTTACTTCAAATAATAATTGTTGCAATTAAAGAATCAAAACTTCTATAATATGCAGGAATTGCTTTGGTTAGAAATGTCAACAGCCTTCACAAATGTTTTTTATAATAGGGCACTATTCCCACTTAATCCATAAGACCTAAATGTAAAGAATGACTTCTTGTTGTTATCACTGAACTTGATAACTTGTCTTACAGTTATAGTGTGTTAGTGGAATCTTTAGATAACTTAGTTTGCTTATTCATACTTGACATGGTAGGAAAAGACATTTTGGAGTTTGAGATGAGTATGTTTTAACTGAAAAAGCATAAGCACCAGTTAAATCTTAACAGTATGGCAAATAATATTTTATTGCTATAGCAGTCAGTGTATCCTGTTTCTTGATACTTTTAACTGAATTGCTGAATATTTTGATAGTATAAAATGTTAAATGTCTTGCAGATGGTCTGGTACAGGTTTTTGTTCTGAGCTTTTGTTGTTGGTATTTTTTTAGCTTAACATAAAGCAGCATCTATTTGTTTTTTTTTGTTCATTATTCTGTTTCTAAAATGTGCTGCTCCTCTTTCAAAAGTCCTGCTTATCTGTACATCAAAGAAAAATATTCAAAAATACTGCCTTCATTTTCACACACAGTGCTGAAGATGCTGCAAGCACCAAATCATAGCTCATAGAATCAGGTCCTGAGATAGTTACTACCAGTAAAGAGGAATCCTTTGAGTGTATGCCATTGGTGAGCCGATGAGCATGGACCATAGAAGGGCTCCATGTAGAAGGTAAAATTGGCAAAAGCATAACAGATTTGAAATGTATCCCATACATAATGATGTAGGGTATAATTTTTGTTTTGATCACTTCTCATTCTTTAAAGTATTCTTTGTTTGACCATAAATGTTCCATAATCTGTTAAGTTTTTTAAACTGTGATTTAATAATATAAACCATCTATTTTACTTTATATTCTTCTAAACAGTTGAGCTAATTTTTTAACTGAATTAATAGTTGTGCTTCAGTTTCTCAAGCCACTTAGTATTTCATCTGTAGCTTAACATGTAACTTCATTTTTGACGTGAGAAGAGGGTAGGTGTGTACCATTTGGATTTTGATACTGTGGATTTAGTGTGGGGGTGAGTCATTTGTTCACTTCCTTTTTACATGGTACTTTTTCCTTGAACTGTTACTCCTAAAATATCTCGAACAGTCTTTCAATTGTTAATTTAGCCTGTGGAAGGGAATAGAGAAGAAAAAGCCAGTGTATTGGGATGTTGCTAGTGTGTAGAAGGTGAGATGTTCTTGCGCGTAGCATTTGAGGTGTATTGGCTTCCAGCTTTCTTACTGCAGGGCTTACATGCTGGTTTGTGCAGAGCATAGCGTTTGTTCTTCAACTCTTTCTCCAAACTCAGAGTTCCTGGGACAACAGTAGATTATTGGAGTTACCACAGTAGCCAAAGAGATAACTGGACTTACTTAGAAATGCAGTGAACTGGTCCAGAAGGTGTCTTGAGATGTTTCCTGCTTACCCCACCCTCACCGCTTAATGTCCTACAATGCATGTGAAGAGTAAGAAAAGTTTTAAAAGGAAGCATTATGTTCCAAGTAGGAAACGCATTTTCATATCACTTTCTGCAGCCTATACTCTATTAGGACATGGAATAAAATACCAGGTGGATACTCTTTAGTGTAGCTTAAGTATAAGTCATCTGTTTCACTTGTCCAGGCAGACAGGATCATGATTCACTTGCACAGTCTATCTTGAAGTATTTCATCTTTATACTAGTGGTATTTTATTGAATGGTAGAAACTGTTTCTCCCCTATTCTTCTCCAAAATAATTCTTAAGTTCTCCATTGCATGCTAAAAGCTTTTCCATTTTGCTTTTTTTCTGGAAGTGGGGGAGGAAGGGAGGACTGGGCTTTTCAGAAAGCAGACAATTGACAGGATTCCCTCTGCCCTAGTAATAGCATATGAAACTCTTGTGTATGCACAAATATTTCTCTTGCGTGCATGTGAAATGCCTTTTCGTCCTGAGAAAAGTGTTCTCTGCAGAAACTACCCGTGTGTAAACAGAAGATTGGCTTTAAAAGGCAACTGTGATGGGAACAGTGTCTTAGGGAGATGCAGCTTGGACTTGAGGTAAATTGAATGCTTTACAAAAATGTGGTTTTGAGCTTGCATTGACATTGTATGTAATATGGGTACACATTAACTGTATAATGGTTTTTGTATGGTTTTTCTCAATAAATGTAAACTGACGAATAATAATAGCAATGTTTTTGTCTTTTTTATGCTCCTATCCCTGCCTTTCTTAGTTTGAAGTAACAGCTTCAGAGCAAAAATATTGTAGCAACCTGTACTTCTGTGAACGTCAGCCACAAAAAATAAAGTAAAATGTTTATGTGGATATTAGGGTAAATACTAATTCAAAACACCATGCAGCTCCTTACCATTTCTTAATGAGGCCAAAGAGTGACTTGCTGCAGATAACTGTACAAAGAAAGCAGATTCAGCCACAGGAAAATTCCTTTTTAAAATGATCACATAAATTTAATTTCCTGCAGCTTACTTTGCCTTTATGTCAAGGCCTATACACGAGTACTTTAAAATGTGACTTTTTTTGGTAAAGTTACTCCTCCAGAAGCTTAATCTGAATGATTCAAATGGATGTTAGCAGAGTGACATGAATGTTGATGTCAGGAGGTCTTAGAGAAAAACAGTACAGTAGTCTTAAGAAAACAATGTTTAGACATGTGGCAATAAACTTACTGCATTAAGACTGAGAAAATAGGCACTTGCTGAAAATATTCTTAAAGCTTGTTTTTTACCATCTTTAAATATGAGCCAATCATACATGTCACCACTTGCTTCTGTGTTATTTAATCAATGAAAAAATCAGTTGTTTTACAAGCAAGTGTTGGTACTTTGAAGTTTGAAGACTACTACAAACTTAAAGGAGCTTGTTTTTATTTGAGATTGTCAGCTGCATAGGTTGATCAGAGCAGAACATTTGTAATGGAAGCCCATTTTAAAACAAAAGAAGTTACCCTCCTTGAAACAATGGTGAGCAGTTAGGTCATCTTTTATTCTTTAAAAATAGTACACTTGGGTTTTTGAAAATCATCAATAAGTATTTCCTTTGCCAGTTCAGTGCCTCTGGGATAAAGTAAAACAGCTTAAATATTCAGTGCTTATGCAAGATACACCAATACAGTTAACACTACTACACACATTTCCAGATCGTGTATTCAGCTTTATTCTGTTACTTAAGAGTTGGTCTTTAAATACTAGAGCACTATGGTAATTCAGCTTTTTCCTTCAGTTGATCTTTCATACATTGATTTTTTTATTCTTAGCCTTTGATACTGGTTTTTGCATTGAGTAGGGAATTCTCACAATTTGAAGGGTATATTCTTATCTGATGCAGGAATGACAAATGAATGCACATCCTTGCTTTCTTTAGTTGGCCCCATCAGAGAAAGAGATGATGCAGTAAGAAGGTTGAGGGGAGGAAAGATTCCAGCTAAAGTAGAGCATTAGTAGTCATCAGCTAGAAAACAGAAAAAGGGTTAAGAGAGACAGGAAGTTAGATTTTCATAACAGGAAAGATGCAAGAACACTGTCTGAGATTTAAGCAAATTAAAATGCTAGCTCTTACTTTCAATGGTGAGAATACAGGTGCTAGCAGCTGAGCCTCTGTTGTTGACTGCCTTACACATATATTCACCTTCATCTTCTGGGAAGGTTTCTGGCAAGTAAAGGCAGTAGGTTTCTCCTCTTTCAATATATTGATAGTCCTCAGAGTCCTGCAACATCTCCCCTTCAAACCACCATGTAACTTCAGGTTTTGGTTCTCCAGTAATTTTAACTGTAAATCTTACTGGCTCGCCATCAACGACTGATGTGTTTTTCAGTGGCTTCTTGAACCAGGGAGCTCCAGATCGAGCTTGATCCTCATCTTCACAAGTAGAACCATTAAAAATGCTTCCCTCTTCTTCTTCTTCCTCTTCCCTTTTCTGTTTTAAAATAAGTTGATTTAAAACATTTAAAGTGTCAATAGCACTATGACTGTTAGTGATACATGTTTGGTTACAAGTTACAGTGTTTCTGAGAAGGGGAAATTCCACATCAGTCCTCAGTACATAACAGAGCAACCAATCAGCATATGCCACAGGCAGTAAAATGCATTTTAATGAGGATGGAATGTTGGTGTAAAATACAGGCATGAGTGTCGATTCCATTTCCATACTATTGACGGGATGTCATCACCTCTCTTCGCAGTGTCTCGTACTCTTCTCCAAGTGTTCAGGCTAGGTCAGATGGAGCTTTGAGCAGCCTGATCTAATGGGAGGTGTGCCTGCCTAAATCAGGGGAGTCAGAACTAGATTATCTTTAAAGTCCCTTTAACCCAAACCATTCTTTGATTCCATGGAGAGTATGTGCAAACACCAAAAGCAATTTTATATTACTGCAGCATTTCCTAGCACCTGCTGGTAGTGTTGCCTACAGTAGTAATTAAAAGCTAAGTTAAATGACACAACTGGAGAATATTATTTTGCAATTTATACCTTCAATGCTGCATCAATTTCTTTTTGTTCAAACTGCATACGTAGTAATTTCTGTTCCTCAATCCTCCTCTGCTCCTCTTCTTCTCTGGCTCTTGCCATTTGCTCAAAACGAGCTTTCATGTTTACTTTGTGAGTAAATGGAGCCTCGGACTTCTTGGCTGGTGTCACATCTACATCATCATCCTTGGAAAATAATAATTAAAAACAGGGCTTAAATGTTATTTATTGCCTTAGATATATATATGATAGTAAAACTAGTTATGTGTTCCCAGAGGCCACACAGAGACCTGATTTTTTTCAGAGGTTTGTTTCAGTTCAGGATAAATCTCGTAATAGTTCATCCCAGGGATCGGACAAGATTTTTGCAAACGTACTTTCAAAAATGATAGGTAAAAAATACTCCTAAAGTTTTATTCATATAGAAGTTGAGCAGTTCTTGTCAGTTTCTGGAGTTGTTATGCCATGATGTTAGCATGGATTCAACACCTGAAATAACTGACCTTATGAAAACAATGAATGTCAATCATTACATTAAAAGCTCACAAGTAAGACGGGCTTTGAGCTGATGCTGAAGTGACTCCTGTGGAGAAGAGCCAGAATGAGACTCAGATCAGGCTCAGTACTGTTAAAATTTTACATTTTGTCACAAAAGTTCTCACTGAGCTTATGGATTACAGACCACTTTGTCAATGGACTACACTGACATTTCCATTTCTTGGGGTTTCCCCTCTGAAAAACTGAAGGTTCTGGTCTGAAGTATAGATAAGTAGGCACCTTCTGCCCTGAGGAGTGAGTATACATGACAGAGACTTGATCTTCAAATGGTATTGTTTGAGTGGAGAAGCAGATGAGTAATAGATAATTCTCAGATATGGATGTTTTAAGCCCTCAGACTGGCAGGTTTCAGGTTAAAATGAATTGTAGAGCTTCGAGCAGAAAAGCAGAACTCTGCTTGACCAAATCACTGATAATAAAGTGATGCTGTTTCTTTAAGGGATGCTGAGGTGTGATATCCTTAAGCATCCAAAGGAGGGAACAGGAAAGAAAGGAGAACATAATTTTGGAAACAGCAAAATTTGATGAAAGCAGCAGCATTGTCCACTCCTGGATCATTAGTGTGATGGTTAAGTAGATCATTAACATACACAGAATGCAACTTACCTCTTGAAATTTTTCAGCTTCCCTTTCTCTTATTTCTTCATCCATTGCTCTTCTCTTTGCTCGCTCTTCTTCAATCTTCTTCTGTATTTCTTCTTGAGACAGTTGTCCTATTTTTTCAAACTTGCTTTTTAAGTTCTTTGCCTGAATAGAACCGCTTCTTTTTAGCTTCATCAATTCTTCATACTCTTTGCTTAACTCAAAAGTTTCAGACTCTTCTTCCAGCTGTTCAGAAATTACAGAATGTGTAAGATGGAAAATGCCCTCATTATTTTTACTACCCATTCTCCCCCCAGATGGTATAATTCAGTACATTACAGTTATGTTAGTTACTTGAAATCAGTAGAGACCTTTCTCCTGTAATTTTTTTTCCTTGCTATCTCATGATGAATGCATTTGTATCATATCTTAACTAAATGCAGATTTTACAGTACCTTCCTTGAATATGCCAGTTGTTCAAGGATTAACTGCTCTTTATGGATTTTGTAAACCAGACACAGACCAGTACAAAAAATTATCCAGAGTCCAAAATTCACCTCTACTTACCTGCAATATGATATGAAGTAATCCTCTCAAATACAGCTGTTTTGTTTAAACAAAAAACCAACCAAACAAAAAACCAACCAAACTTCTTTATATTTTTCAAATTCTATAAAAAAGTAAATGGATTTCAGGATGTTGTGGCTGGAAAAGAAAGGGCAGTTGTGGATCCTGTAGTCAAACCACATCTGAAGCTGTAATTAGTGGTATTTTTGCTCCTTTTATAAACTCTAACTGATGGTAAAGGTGTACATGCATTTTAGCTGGATGTCTGTGTCTCTCCCTGCTTCCCCAGGATTAGCTGAGAACATCATAAGCTAAAGCCTTTACTGCTTGCTGGAGCTTTGCAACAAAAATAGTAATAAATAAATGTCATTCTCTAACATTTGAAAGGGAATAATAAAGAATTGCCACCGACAGCCAAGCTGAAGTGTGAAGTTTATGAATGTGATGTTTTAAACATTCCTGATGTGATGAATGGGATTACATTGGGATGTAAAGCAGATTTTGTGTGTGATTTTTAAAATCAACTGTGACAGTCTTCAAACCCTTGATACACCAGTTAGAAAAAAGCTGAGCCCACTGTATTTTTCTCAGTACGTAGCACAGTATTTCTGTGAGGAAAAGTTAAGAATTTTTCCCTTTCCTACTTGTGTTTTTGTATTGTCTTTTGGGAACTAGATATTTCTGTTCTCCCAGTATCATAAATATTATATAATAATTTTAATAATAGTCCAGAATTTTCAGAAGTTACTGCAAAACCAAATTACAAATTTATAACTGTACTTCTAAAGGTGGCAAGGGATAAACACATTTTCCTGGTAGATAAAAATGACATTATATACAATGTTTTAAAAAATAAGGTTTTCTGGTTTTCTTTCCTTTCACTTAATGTTGAACGTATTAACTTAAAATTTCTCTTAAAGGCATTTTTCTTTCCAGTCCTAAACTTCAAGATTTTAGTAATGAAGTGATATTTTTATTCAGAGCATGCTTAACATACAGTTTGATGTACAAACCTCTCCCATTTCTTGTCTCAGCTGTTGAAATTCTTGCCTTTCCATTTCCAACTTTTGCCTTCGCTCTTCTTCTGTGCGCCTCTTTTCTTCTTCCATTTTTTGTCTCAGCAACTCCTCAAAATTAATTTCCAGTTTACCAGGTACGAGAGATTCTTGAGAAAAGGTTTTAAACATTTCTGGTGATTCATCATCCAGCACCTGCTGGAAATTCAGAGCATTAATTATATCTGTGACGAAATCACAGTGTTATTCAGACACTTCTGGCACATAAAGATAAGTGACTACTTTGTCACATCTGCCCCAGCACAGAAAGGTGCTCTGGGCCGATGTGGGTATTTCTCTAATGGTGTGGGAGGGCGTGGTTTGGGGGGTTGTATTTGACTTTATCTACAGCACTAAACTTTTATAATGAAGATTAGGTGGTTTTTTAAAATGCAGTATTTTCCCTCTGCAGGGGAGGATGCCCTCTAAATGCACCGTTAGGACCTGAAGCAATTAATTCTTGATTACTTCAGACAAAGTGTTTGTGTTTAAATATCATTGCTCTTAATGCTGAAGTACATTTATCTGAAATATTTTTCTTAAGCAATCAGAATTATATTCATGTTCTAAAGCAGTATCAGTATTCCCAGTAAGAATAACTGAACAGAACATTCAGAAGAAGCTCTTCTTTGTGCACAAACTGTTTATGCTGTTATGTGGCCAGTTTATTGGTTTATGCACCCACCAGCAAGGGTTTCTTCCTTTCCCTGTCCTTGTCTGGCTTCAGAGTCGGGTTAGGCTTGGTTGGCATTAGAAGCAGCTGGCCTTTCTTTTAGTCTAATTCGTAAGATAGTAGGGCCTAGGAAAGGCACTTTTCATTACTTCCAAAGCAAGAAGTGCAAGAACTAATATTTTACCAGATTGAATGTGGTCAAGTACTAAAATATGAAGCTAAACACTACAAAAGCAGCCAGCAGTGACAGTGAGTTATGCAGGAATTTTAATGTAAGCTTCTGATAAAACTGATATGAATATATGTTTGTGTATGTAACTATATAAACTTATGAATGGAGGTTGTCTCAACAGGATTCTGTAGGTAAAGGTGAAGTGAGGTGAGGCACTCATCAGGTACTGAACTGGGGATGATGCGGCTTTTGGCATGGTTTGATCATCACAGGTTTTAGAAGCCTTGTGGCAAACATGAGAGCTCAATGTGCCCTAAGTTATAGGCATTCACAACAGCAGTAATCGGTCAAATGATAAGAAATAATTAAAGGAGCAACATTGCCATTTGAGAAGATGCTCTGACTATATAAAGAGACAGAATGCAGACATTTCTGTAAGAACCTTTGGCACTACTTCTGTTTATTGCTGCTTACTGCTACTGTAACCCACACCTTTCTCTGTGTTGGTGTCATCTTGGTTCATACCACCTTCTTGACCTTCTTTGCCCATATCCTCTTTATTTGCCACAGCTCTTTCAGTTTTTTAGCCCAATCCCACTCAGATTCTGCTATTAACTACTGATATTCCCTCTAAGCTTACAGCTGGACTTCAGAAACACCATTTCGTCCATTCTTCATTTGTTTTGTGTTATACGAGCATATTGGTTGAAATTGTGTTACAGAGAAGTCAAAAACCAAAGCTGTGAACTCTTTCCTATAGTGAAAGCAATGCCCTGTAGTTTTTAGAGGCTACCCATTACTAAATTAGCAGAGAAACATGTAAGTCTCTTGCTGGCGATGCATTAGTTCATAAGCTCATCACTTCAAGAAGCTACTGAACCTAAGTGACCACAGGAAGCATCAATTCAGAATTTGCCCACTAGAGTTCAAAAGCTATGCATGTGAGCAAGCACTAGCAGCTGTCTCTGTATTTCTGACTCACTATGTTACGAAAAGACAGCAAGCCACCTTCTCCCTGGTTAAAAACCACAAAGATTTAGCTGAGTTGTGTGATGTACAAAACCCCTGTGGTTAGTTCAGTAAATATTTTAGCCATATTTTGTGAAATTAGGCCATACATTTTTTTTTTCTGCGAAGTGGAAATGGTCGGTAGTGATAAACATTCCTATAACAATCCTGGTTTGCAGCACGGTCAACAAATATTCAGAGGGCAAGCAGGGAATTTTTTTTAATTTATTTGTGCTAAGACAGCTGTTTTTGCAGTCTCTACTAGAAAAAGATTGATGGGGGTGAAAGACAACTGCTTCAGTATAAATGCGATCACACTGATGCTGGGGAGCATGGAAATAGCACAAGCAAATGTGAAATAGGGAGATCCAAAAGGAGGTGGCATTTGTGTTTTCCAGCCACAATACTACCATTTATGCCTGTATATACTTCCAAAACTAAATTAAAATGAATGAACATGAAAAAGTTCCTGGAATAACAGTTTAATGCTCATTTTTACTACCTTTGTAAGAGAGGACTATTATATTTTTAAGCATTTTAGGACATGTCTTCATTGCTGCTACATTTGTAGCCATGGGAAATAAGGAAAACTCTTACAAGTAGTAGTAAATGTAGTATTCATATTCAGGATGCTACTTAACAGAAAACTTTCAAGTATGTAAATGCTGAAAATAATTTCAGTAAATTTTTTAAATTATGGACCACTTTCACTGTCTGCAGGTAGAGCAGTCAGAGCCTCTGTGCTGCATCTGATGGGTTAAACCCTGTTTATCAGTGAAACTTTTCTTGCCTGGACACTGGGGTTTAGGTTCTTGATACACTGAGCCCAAAAAAATGTTTCTCAAGAAAGCAGGAAAAAACAAAAGCAGCACATTCTTTCTGTGCTTTCTTCAGTTCTCTACTGCCTTTTCATAGAACTTCTGATGGTAGAAGTCTCCAGTAGTATTCTTTTGTTGGTTTGAGGGTATTTTTAAATGGCTTTAGGTTCTGTTTTCTTTCTTTGGAGATTTAGACAGACACCATTTTTCAGTACAGTATCAAATATCAATCACATTGTAGCTTTTCTACATAGCTTTTCAGCACAAAACTTGTCTTAGGCCAAACTTCCAGGCAGAGGGAGCCCTGCCAGCAATATCAGTATTCATACAAAATTTTCATTTCTCTCCCAAGTATTGCTTTGAGTGATTAAGAAAAGGTTATTGGGCACGCAGTTGGTATTTCCCAATTCAGTCATAGATAATGCAGGAAGATGCTACCAGATGCCTGAGTTATTCCACGGTTCTAGACTGGCAGGTCCTGCCCTCCCTTTTTGAACAAACACTACTTCATTTTGTTTATATCTGTGTAATTCAATGCTGTATTTCCTGATATCTACCAAAAAGTAACTGGCTTATACCCAAAAGCCTGCAGAATCTTGAAGTGGTTGGAATAAGTATGAAGACCACAGTTAAAAGCTCTGTGGTGACTTTCTTTTTTAATAGAAGTAATAGTTGCTAACCTCTGAAATCAGGCGTCTTTCTGTGTTTTCAGGTAGTTTATGTCAGTCCTAAGCTCCTGAAAATTTGTCTCCAGTATAATCCTATCTCAAATTTTACATTTTGCATATGACAGAAATCTGTATTTGTCGAGACAAGATAGTGTTACAAAGTGTTCTGATGGTAAACACTACAAGTTATTTTTTGTTTTTCTCTGAAAAAGCATTAAAAACATCAAGTATCTGAGTGCAACCTTTTAATTTTTCCTCCCTAAAGAGTGACAGATGACTGGAATATTCATACTTTCAGTGAGCATTTTTCTACTATGCTATTAGTTGTGCTTTAGTAGTAAGAGATGATTGGTGGACACCATGTAAAGATAGGGGAATAAACTTGGAGCTGTAAAAGAAATTGCTCTTCCCAAAAAAACCCAAAACAACAAACCCTCCTTGTGAAAACATTTTGCTTCCCAAGTATGTTGCACTTAGTCCAATAGTACCCACTGGATATAATACCTGGTTTTGACTAAATTATCTGAAATCCTCTCTAGGCTGACTGTGAGGAGGAATTGTTCTCTGATGATTTTTGTTAAATTCACTTGACTAGTTTACCCCATTACCTTGTAATAAATAGTGAGGTGAACAGATTCATGAAAGAGTTGAAGCATGTATTCCTAACTAAGGAATTTAAGGATTTTTCCCAGAGTTTCTTTCCAGATTGAGATTTAGGTAAAAATTAAACTCTATGCTAAATCAAAATACTATACCATGTTCTTCCTTGCTTCAGCAAATGCTCTTTTCTCCTCTTCTATGCGTCGTCGTGCATCCTCCTCTGCTTTCCTCTTTTCCTCTTCTCTCCTCTGTCTTTCTATTTCCTCAAAGCTGAGTCTGAGTTTACCAGGGCGGAGTTCTTTAACAGCATTTTCAGATTCTTCATCGCCACCTTCATTTATCTTAAGAGAATAGGGAAAAGAAAACGTAAATAGCATTTACCCGAAGAAAAAATTATTCTTTATAGTAAATAAAAACTCTGTTCCTTTCTGATCTTTTATAAATACTGTTTTCTCCTTGGGGGAAAAAATGTATTAAGAGTTAGGTTCCTGTGAGAAACATTTTAGTCTTTGCTATAGCCAGGAGAGTGAGAAAAGAAATTTTCAGTATCATACACATAGCTGTTAAAATTTTTAAAAATCTATTGAAGGTGTTATTCAAAGAACAATGTGTTATTAGGAAGAGGCTGAACAGTTAAGTACATACTTTATGGTCTCATTGTTGGATTGTTTACTGTAAATCACTTTCTATTATCTTTATTTGCATCATTTTCATAGATGTTTATACCATCAAGTCTTTTTGTTTGTATAGAAATCGCTTCCATGAGTGCACCAGTTAAAGAAATGCTGTACAGTCTTATAGCAAAACTGAATCAGTTAGTATTTTGGTATTATTTCAGACTGAGATTTTTGTTTCTTTTCTTTTTAGACATTTAATCATCACTGAAGAAAAGGAATTGAGATACTGTGATCTCTTCATTATAGCTTCTCTCCAGTGAACACTTTCCTGCTAAGAGAAGCCTGTGGTTTGCAAACTGCTATCAAGAACCCCTTTGAGAGGACATCCCAGAGTACTTTATCTGTTAATGGAGGAAGTGGACTGGGAGCTGACAGAGTACTGATAATCCAGATCTCTATACTGTGAGCAGCCCTGGGACTGGTATGTGGGGTAGCCCATTAAGGGAATTAGAGAAATCTTTCATCTGAAATTTGTAAGGGAAAAAAATTTAAAAATTTAAGGAAATTAACTGCTGAATTCTTAAGAAAAATGTTTACTTCAAATTTTGACAACCACTGGTCAGCAGGTACAGCTTCATGTTAGAAAATTTCTTTTGATGTGGAGAATTTGTAAATTATCATATTACTTGACAAATAAATGCATAAGCATAAGGAAGGGAGATGTGAACTAATCTTCAGTTAGAACACCTAAGTGACTTCATGAAGTTCACTCTCCTTCAGTTTCTTCGCTCTTCTTCACTAGAATCCCTTGCGCAGCCCCAAACAAAAAAGAAAAAAGTGCATTATTGACATAATGGCAAGGTTATTGGTGGGAAACAACAGTGATTTATTGGAGGTGGAGGTGAAGAAGCAAACTACAATTTGGGTATCTCCCTAAACCTAGAACTCTCTCAGTGTGGACCAGTTGGGAATTTGTGTGTTTCAGCTTTCTAGAAGTTCTGTGTTGGTGGTTTTGTTTAAGTTTGTTTCTGTAGAATATAAATGTCTTGAATGTTATTGAAATATAATTGAAATAGTGATCTAGAACTGTTTTTCCAAGACTGTTCATGCAATTACACTCTGTTAAAGCTAGCAAATTCCTATAAATAATATTTTCCAAGTTTTTATGCAAGATTAAAATCTCATTTCTTGTTAATCTTGTTTGTATGTGAATTTTGTATGTGAATTAAGATAAGTCATAGTGATCATGACTGTACAGGGGAAAAGTATTCAAATACAGAACTTTAAAAATACTGTTGGAAATAGAGCATGGAAAAATAAGGAAATACAGAACTAAATTATCTGATTATCTTGCACTTAGTATTAATCTATGATTCCTTCAGTATGATCAAAGAACAAACTATAGTGAGGTCTGTTTATAGCTTATCTAATCTAACTCTGATTTATGATAAAGAACACAGATGGAGGCAGTTTTCCAAGTAATATAAAACAGGATTTGCATTTCTGACAATTTGGGGGACTTCGTCTAGTAATTTATAGTATGTTGTTGTTTATGTCAGTACGTACAAAAAACCGGATTTTTTTTTTGCCTTCCTTCATAAGAGATTTGTAATTGATGTATATTTCTATCACATTTACAAATAAATATGAGGATAAGAAATAGCATTCTTTTCCTACAGAATGTTTGCATCAAAAACTTGCCACTGAACCATCTGCAGCACTACAGAAGAAAACAGACAGCCACTTATCTTGAAGTCTTACAGTTTAAGGTACTACATAGTGTAGACAGAGAATCTACTGAGTTGCTGGCAAAATCAATACACCTTGGGTTTACTAACAGAATGTCTAAAGCATTATGCCAGTATGGTTACTGAGAGCAAAGGCCAAGAATGTCTTTCAAAAACTTATTTCCAGAATCTTAACAGCTAAAATAAAGTTAAGGGATAAGAAAAAAGAAGAGTCATATACAGGAAAGAATGTAAAAGCAATGTGCAAATTCTGCACCAACATGAAGAAAACGTGTACTTGCCATTCGCTGCCTGGCTTCTTCAAAGGCACGTTTTTCCTCTTCCAAACGCTGTCTTGCTTCTTCCTCTGCTTGCCTCCTTTGATTCTCCTGTCTTTGTCTTTCCAGTTCTTCAAATGTGACTTTCAGCTTACCAGGAGACAGAGACTCTTGCGTTTCACTGTTTTCATTTTCACCCTGTGTAAGAAAAATGAAACAGTTGTATCTTAAGCCAATAAGTATCTCTTATATGGGTATTTTTGAATGACTGGCTTACCTTGACAAATGAAAGGCACTTGGGTTCCTTAAGGAATTGGTTTTGTTCCTCATATTTTAGCTTTGTTTCTTCATCCTGTGTCTTTCTTTGTTCAACTCTCTCCTTTCCTGTGTTCTCAGAAGTTATTTTCATCTTCCCAGGTGTCCTGGTGCTTTTTACAGGCACTACTGTAACTAGCAGTGAATCATCCCCTTCCTGTCCAAAAAGATATTTATTATATTTTCATGAAGCTTGACTTCTAGGTAGACTCATTTCTTAATGAACCTGCTGTTTTAACCTGTGTGCACCAAAGCTTCCAAAGGATTTACTTGTATTGAATATTACCCACAAGAATAAATCCACCTGCCTGTGGCAGTCACTAGTTTTCTTCTAATATATGAAGAGTATCAAGAACTGAATTGTATTTTAAACATAGTGGCTGGCAAACTCCTTAATTTCTTTATAGGTTTTCATTAACTGTTTGCCATAAAAACTCAAGGTTTGGGAAAGAACAGGTGTCATTTTGAATACACAGCAATTGTAACCACACTCTACTTCCAGTTTTACATTTATTATGTAAATGATAATAAACTGTGGCTAGATTAAGCCAGTAGCTCAACACAGAAATATGCCATTTATAATTTCAAATAAGTAATTTTTCAAATACAGTAATTGCTTTTTTGAAAGATATTGCTGCTCCAATTCTATTTTTACAACTTAATTGCCAAAATATAATTTACCAATATTTTTCCCCCATTGAATAAGTTAAAACTGATGAATTTGCAGGTTCAGTTTTTTCTTTCCAAAACTGTAGTAGAAGTGTGATCATCTTGTGTTAGTGAAAGACAATAGAAAGCTTTAGACCCAGCTTTTTTAAATGAAACATTTATTTGCAAGACTTAAAAGCAAAACCCATATTGTATATTAGTAAGAAAATAAAAAATAAAATTAAAAAAAAAAAAGAAACTGAGTGAGATGTTCAAATATCTGTATATTTTCAGAATCCCCCTTTAATTTCAAGTTTAAGGCAAAGAGGTTTTAAGATAATTCTTTGCAAAGCCAGAGGACTTAAAAGAATCATTCAATATATATCAAATAATTCTGGTGGCTTTGAATATTTACATTTTAGATGTTTTTGACTAACCACAAAGTATTCATAGTCCAGGCACTGTTTCAGACTTTAATATATTGATTTCAAATATAGAGGTAGTTCCATATACATTAAAAATTTGTTAGCTCCTTGGCTGAACTTTAATTAGGTATTTGTGTGCTGTCTTCTAAGTTTTCCCAACCCAAATTACAATAATAAAACAAAGTGAATAAAAATGTAGGTGAACATTTCTTCAAAAAAATCTGATTACCTCAGCTGCTGATTCACTTCCCGTATTGTTAAAGTCATCAATCTATTAAATGAGAATTTCATATGATTACATTAATTTGGCTCTTTGCCTTAGAGTTGCAAACATAGAACTGGAAATTCTTTTTGTATCAGTGATATGTATGTAGCACATAAATTCACGGATCTGGTAATGACTGAAGCTCTGTTGGAATACCTCAGATAGGTCAGCTTGTCGAGGAAGAGGCAACAAGACATAAAGCATTCCACACAAAATCTGCTAAAGCATTGTCAAGACAGTGCTGAGCCAAGAACAGTGCTGATGTCCATTCCTCATTTAAACATTCCAGAATTGAGTAAAAAAAATTTTAACAAATCTAAAGCATAGTAATTGATTATTTCTGATTCAAGTGACATTGTCTTCTGCTCAACTCCTGAAAAAAGCCTAATGTTGTGCTTGCTTCCTATGGTGTACCTGTGTTATGGTCTAAAATTACCATACTTTTAAAAATTCTACTTGTATGTACTTCTGCCTTGCAGAATATATGCTAGATACAATGCCAATTAAAAGTACAGTTTTAACAATGTTAGAAGTTCTAGTAGAAAAGACTATCCAAAAACTGACTTCTATAGCACTACTTTTCATTTCTTACAACAAATTCAAACCTAAGTTACGTACTACTGTCATTTACTGTCATTAAATAGAAATTTGCATATGTTTTTAGTCTATCATTTAAATGTTTACTCTCACTGCAGTATTTGCAGCACTGAAGAAAACTTGCAGAAGGAATTAAGTTTGATATCCCTTCACAAAATTCTACAAAAGACAGAATTTGCTTTATTGGCATCAACAGAAGTTGGAGTCTGTACATATACACACACACACACACATATATATATATATATGCAATGATTATTCACAAAAATGGCAAAGTAATAAAACATGACCTGGATCGTCATGATCTATTATTTCTACTGTATTAGTGTTCTCTCATTTTTGCCTGCCACTGATATTTTCTTACTGCTTCTTGCTTGACATAATTCATGTATCACTGAACTCTATTCATAACTTATGAGCAAAGGTTGTCTAAAATAAGAGTTGATAAAATACAAGAAACATTTTCAAAT
Source organism: Toxostoma redivivum (assembly GCA_013397375.1). Taxonomy (NCBI): domain Eukaryota; kingdom Metazoa; phylum Chordata; class Aves; order Passeriformes; family Mimidae; genus Toxostoma; species Toxostoma redivivum. Next base: position 667,976 of record VXBI01013437.1, on the reverse strand, counting down.
TAGTTTAGTAAACTCATATAGGACAGCAAAATTTGTGCCTGGTTCCTACCAGGTTTATGCCTGTCTGGTTTCATCTGCAACTCAACTTCAGAACTTAAAATGGTTACTGTAAAGAAATGAAGACTCCCTGAACATTGTGTCTCACTTCCACCCCACTAAGTATCTCCCATGTAAATCTCTACTATCAGAAATCTTAAGATCAAATCCTTCTGAGAATACAAAATGTTTCTCATGTTTACTGTTTACAATTACATCCGCACTGTTGTGATCAGATGAACGTACCTCCTGCGCCTTTTTTGCCAATTCTCTTTGAATTTTTCTTTTCTCAATCATATCTTGTTCAATTCTGCGCTTTCTTTCTTCTTCCGTTCTTTTTCTTTCTTCTTCTTGCCTTTGCTTCTCCATTTCTGCAAATTTGCCTTTAACGGTTCCTGTGGACAAGAAATGCACAGCTCAGCAGTTCCATCTAACACTTACCCTGTGAGTTCTGTGGCCTTTAAAGTCGGGCCTCTCTTACCTATGAGCTTTGGAACATAACCTTTTTCTATTTTAGATAGTTTGGTGTCATCATCTTCATCAGATCCAAGCAGTTCTTTCATCTGGTTAATGTAAAACAGAAAGTAAACTGTCTTTATAACTTAAACAAAAAACTAGTATTATTGTCTTCCAATAATGTGAATAGATTTTCAGATATAAAATTAAATATTAATATAACATGAAATATTAGCAAAGAAAATAACCTCCTGCTTTCTCCTGTTCCATTCTCTCTCTCTAACATATTGTTCTTTTCTTCTTTGCTTTTCATCTCTAGATCTCCTTTGATTTCTTTCTTCCCTTGCTTTCTGCATAGCTTCAAATTTATCCTTTACATCACCCTTGTGAAGCTTGGGCACGTACGACTTTTGGACGGGTTTAGATGAAGAAAGCAGAATCTTGGTGAAGATATAGAAGAAATGAAGATAAGAAAAAGAAAGTTGAAACAGAGAGACGGAAATATTCTGATAGATTGGATTAGAAAGAATGTAAGAACATAAAACAGAAGTGCAATTGAGATTATGAACTTTGTGCCACGAGCCATCATCAGTTAAGCATCATTGTTCATAAATAGTCATAAATACTGAAATATCCTAAACAACATTCAGCATTATATTAAACTATTAAATTAGATACAGATATATATTGTTGCTTTCAGTCTTAAGCAGTCACCAAAGACATGCTCTTGTCCCTAACTTTTAAAAGAGTTATAAAGACATAGATGCATAATACAATAATATGGGAGTTTTTCTGCAACACTTCAATAGCCATCTATAGTTTTTAACTAAACAGTCGTATTTCTTAGTTTAAAATTTCCAGTACATTATATGCTTACTTTTTTAACATCTAGAGAAAACCAGGAGCCCAGTGATTTTATGTTATGAAGTGCAAAGATCGCTGGACTATCAGGGCTCTGATGCTGATACAGCAAGTGGACACTTCCTTGCCAGTGATTGTTCTGTGGGTGTCCAAACACCAAAGGTTCCCACTTTCAGAATTACTGTGAAGTTTTCTCCTTTTACAGTGATGACAACAGGAATGTTCTCAATAACGTAATACAAGAAAACTGGCTAAAAACATGCTGTGTTTCATATTTTTCCACCTACACCAGAAGCTTTTGTTCCTGCTACTCAGTAAGTCTATGTAGAAGAAATACTTGAAGTAGCCTAGTAGATTTACATTTTAGAATCAGATGTAAATATTGCCCAGAATTTTGCCACCAGCATTTAAACCTACTTCATATTTCATTGCATTTATTTTGCCCTCCTCCATGTTTTTTTAATATGAACATATTCACAGATTCCATCAAATCTTAAGCTACTTAAGAAGTCCGCTTTCATTGTCTAAAAATAATGGCAATACCAGCTGATTATTATTTTTTATTATTAATTATAATTATTTGTAATTACTACTTTTTCAAGCATCAGTTGTAAATTATTACATTGCCTTGATTACTTTAAAATTGGTACATACCTCAGTTTTCTGTGCAATGTCATTCATGGTTACTGTATTGTGCTCTGTACCTGGTATGTTTAAGGTGGCTTTCAGTTTCTACCTGAAAGAAACAGTTGTAGTTATATTCCTTTCTTTTCCTTTTAAATGATGCTTTAACCATCTTCCTGTAAATAAGTTTGCATAGGCTGAAACTGATGTATCACGATTTCACTTGGTCCTCTGGGGCTTTTGAAGACATGAATAGGTTCTAAGTGTGCCACAGTAATTAAAAGAACAAGCTTATGATTCACTATTCATGCTCATAACTCCTCTATATAGTCCTAAATACTGGGTTCTAATTTCCATTTAAAAGAACAAACAACTTGGAGCCAAACTCTGTTGCCAAACTGCTGCTGCCGGCGCTCGTGGCAGCGCAGGGCAAGCCCCGCAGCTCCGGGCTGTGAGCGAGGCTGCGGCTGCCGGAGCTTTGCCGGAGCTCGGGCCAGCAGCCCCCGGCCTCCCCGAGCCGCTGCTTTGCCTCCGTGCGGCTGCGGGAGGACACAAGGGCTGGGGGAGCCCCTGCATGGCACACGTGTGGCTGCATCTCCGGCCCTTCACCCAACACACGAGTACAAGGTAATGCTGTCCCTTCTCCTGGCGCTGTCTCCAGGGAAAAGTAGTGCCAAAAACTATGAAATGAGATAGGAAAGCCACATACAGATAAAGCAGTTATATAATTTAGTTGCATTCTAGAAATTGCATAGCATTTTTTAGAATAAAATTGTTAGAAATTTTAAAGTACACTGTATTTACTAGGAAACTAACAGAAAGGCACTTTCTCTTATTTTTTCTTTTCTTTTAAGCTTCAGGTCTATCAGAGCTTGTGGGAGGAAGGAAATCATGATATGACTCCAGTGCTACTGCTGTCTGTATTGTACTGACCCTCTGAGTCCCAGGAAAATCTAAACACCCAGTGTGCCAAACATGGTGCAAAAAAGGGGCTGAAAGATTTTAAGCAAAAGTGCTGGAAAAGCAGCTTACCACTGGAAAGGACTGCTTACTTGCAGTTTAGAAGAGCTGAAATCAGGGATTTTCATTATATGGAAAGTAAGGTCTTATTTTTCAAATTCTCTAATTGTTAATTGCAAACAGATTATAAACACAGAAATATTGATGTAGTTTTAAAAAATAATTAATATTAAGAGTTGTTGTCATGTAAACTCTTCAAAATTACACCAACATCACCAATGCTAACCGGTCCTGCTGTAGCTACACAGATGGAATGGGATTCTTAGAGATGTTGGGATGTTTTTCCCAATGAAAGCAGTCACAACTTATGAAACGAGCATTTAGCTACCAACGCTTGCCCTGATTTACAAATTCTAAACTCTTCAAATTTGGCTTCAATAGAGATGGTCTGGAGAGCACTTTGGTGTTCCTTTTCAATAAGTCAGTATGAAAAGTCACACCACTCCCACCCCACTCCTTCATTTGTAGACAGATAGGAATCCAAGGCATTTCAGTTTCTCACCTGTGAACACATGAACATAAAATCACAAACTGGCAGTTCCTATTGAGATTGTTTCAGGACAGCAATAGCATGTTAAAATTGCATGGAGTCTAGGAAGGCAGATAACTGCATCAGCATTCTGTAGCCTCAGAGTCCCTACAGCTTTACCATCCATTTGTACGCTGCAGGATTTGCGCATCTCTGTAAGCTTTAGCTGGCTTCTATGCATGTAAGTAAATTTCCCATTGTGATTAGTATAACCTTAAAACTACTTCAAATCTTTTAACTTCCTTATTTCTATAAGCAGGTCTTAAGAGAACTGTTTTCTATTCTTTTGCTACTCTGCTCTGTTAATGGCTCCTACCCCACTTGGGGCTGTACTTCACATACAGCAGCTGACTCAAAGGTTTACTGCAGGAACCCATCAGAAAACAAAGGAATGTCATCAACTGGTGCAATCCTTGCACAGAAGTAACCTAGGACACAGAGAACTTTTACCCTTGACACGGGGCTGGAGCAGAGAAGACTCAAAGATAATCTGTCACAAGAAATTCCATTCCACCTCAACACCTCAAGGTAAGGTTACCACTAATCTTGACCACAGCAGTGTACTCTGTGGATAGAGCTTCATCTTAAAGTCATTTGAAAACTGACTATTCCAAAGTCTGGTTTATTATGTGCAATTAATTGTAAGAAGATGATGTTCATGAGTCAAGACTTTGTCTTGAATCTTTTTGATAGCTCCAATTACCTGAACCTCTTGACAGTGGGGATAACAAATCTGAAATTTTCCTTAGAACTGTGAATATTGGAAGAAATTTTCTTTGCAAATTCTTGCTGTCTGAACTTCCAAAATAGTGCCAGTCCAACAGGTTGTGGGCCTTCAAGATGGCAGATATGTTTCTGCCATTTGGAATACTGCCATATCTGCTATTACTTTAGGCTACTTTCCAGTTCATTGGCATCACTAACTCTAATATGTTTGAAGGTTAGCCAGCTGGCTTTAAGGCATTTTGCCTCTGCAAGTCATCCTACCTCCACCTCTGATGCTAAAAGAGATTGATATAAAGCACCAGCACATTGCTAAACATGATACCACCGTGTTTGTACTTCCATCCCTCCCCATGGTCATTAAACCTTGAGCAGGACCAGCAGCTGGACCTTGCCTAGGGCACCTCTCAGGCAGATGAGTAATTTCCAATAAGGACAATCAAAATATTTAAGAAAAAAAAGAAGCACTCCTGAAGTTTTAGGTTGGGTCTGTGAGGCAATGACCATGGCTTCAGGAACAGCCACTGCAGACTGAAGCTCCTTTGTATCTGCCTGACCATCAGGAGAGGGTCACAGTCAATGAATTGGTGCTGAGAAAACCCAAGTGGCTACATCAGGAAGTCCTGACACCTACGTGTCATGGAAGAACAGTGCCTTCCCCATCTGCCAATAGCTTTGCAGAAGTATGCAGTAATAGATTTTCCAACCCAATAAACCTTGACCTACTAATTCCCTTTTGAGATGAACTAGTTATATTAAATTGTGCACTTATATGTAAGTATTCTTGTTTTGTATTTTCCCAGAGTTCATCTAATAAAAGCAATTCTTATTTTTTGAGGCAACACAAGCCTGCCTGTTTAGTTGCTTACTTCAGAAACTATTTCTCCTACAAAGTTGTTCAATCTTAATATTCAGTCTCATCTTTTATTTCCCAAAATCAATGTACCTCAGCAGAAGGTGTAAGAGCTCCTCATTGAAGCTTCCCAGTTGAAAAAAATCCCAGATGATAATTTTGGACATAACCATGATCAAAAAACAAGTTCAGCTAGTTACCCTTTGCCAACCCAATCTCATCACTCCAGCATTCACCTGAAAATAGTGTCATTTTTTTTCTCTCCATATTTTATCTTTTCTACAATTAAATGACATATCTTGGATAAAGTTAGTCTGGTGTTATGAGTTTTATACAAAATATATTACTGCTTTAAAACATCTTATTCATTTATTGTAAATAGACAAGCAATCTCCTCAAATACGCCTTGATCTGTTATTATCATAGCACATTTTCAGCTGTTCATGCAGCCTCCCTAAAATTTTACTTTGGGCAAAAAAAGTCAAAAAAGGAAACCATTAAGGAGACACAGAAAGTTTTATGGCTCACAAGTCCCAAAATCCATCTCCTTAAATTTAATTAATTTCCATTTCTGAAAGCAGGTCAGAGTCCTCAATTGATCAAAAAAGGTTGTGCAGCTTTAGCCAGATTAAAATAAAAAAAAACTTTCCCATAAATAATAAAATTTGCTTTCTTTAAAAAAATTCTTGTTTTTCAGGAGCATGATAAACATCCTCACATGAGACACAAAAAATACCAGCCTTTCCCTGGACTGAACACCACTCTTTACAATGGAAGTATGAAGTCAGGACTTTAAAAAAGGTCCAGTTCCTCTGTGATTTCTCCTTTCAGGAGGCCCCCTGCTCTCCTACTGGTGAGTTATAAATAAGCCCTTCATGGCACGGACTAAGTTACGTTCACCATCTGTCTCCTCTTTGTGATCTACTTGCAGGGAAGACTCCATTATATAAGAAAACCAAACTGAGTTTGGTTCTCACAGTTTCTAACTGTGAGAGTTGGAAACTCACTGCTTGCAGCCAAAGCACCAAGCAGAGGCAAACACAGTCCTCAGCACTGTATTCAAACACAGTGTAGAAATATTTAACAAAATATTAAACAGAACTGGACAGAGGAGGGGAAATGGTCATCATTTATATCCTCCCTGTAACTGGTCTGGAATGACACTACCAGTTGTTGTACCAAATTACAGATACTGAAGTAGATGCTAAAATTACCATGCATATAGGGGAAGATCCTGAGCTGACATCAATCGTCAGCTCCACTGAAGCCAGTGAGTTATGACAATTAATACCAGCTGTCTTAACTCTACATTTTGTATAAATACAAAATGCAAAACTACTTCCACTCACTTGTATTTCCATCGTTAAGTGTTCATAATTAAAAATCAGAGTGCTTACCAACAAATTACACCGATAATTTTTCATACACAATCTTTTCCTTAATCTTTGAATTTAACATACTTCAACATTTGTTGAGAGTCTTATTTTGTTGTAGAATATACCTTGCAGATAGTGTTGTTTATAAAAACATAAGTATTATAAAGGATGCCTATGTTTTATATAGCTACAAACACTCCTAATGCAACAGTGCCATTCAGCCCAGCTGTCACAAAAATATAATCACCCTACTCTGTACAAAAGGTGTGCTGATTCCTTATTCTCTTCTGCTATTGAGGGGTACACAGGCTCCAGAGCAAACATAGTGGGGGTTCAGAGACTGCTCTGGTAATAGGGGCGTCCTGCTGGGATCCTCTGGCCCATGGTTTCATGTTCCATGGTATCTGCTGATCCTAATGGAAGTGGCAGTAAATTGTGAACTGAGGTCTCCAAGAGAAAAACCAGGATATTTTGCCCCACACCAGTTCCCTGCTGTGTCACAGCAGCTGAAGATGAACCATGTGCTGTGTTGACATCGCTGACAGGACTTCAGAGATCAAGGTAATGCAAATTCTGCCTCTTCTCAGAAATGCTCTTGGCCAACTCAGACTGAAGTAGGGGTGGTTACCCACAGTGGTCATGGCCTGAGCTCTGCCTCTGCCACAAACGAGAGGTCTCCAGGGCTTCCTAGAGACACAATGATGCTTCCCCCTGAGCAACCCTACCCCACTGGGGGTGCCTGTAAAAGCTGTGTACCACCTCGACCTGAGCAGCTACAGCTGCCTTTGGTGCACAGCAAGGGTCACTTCCATTGCCCCCTGCACTGCTCTCCCAATGCCATGAGCTTTCCCCACTGCCTTCTGCAGCCAGCTTGACCACAGCACTGGTTCTCCTTAGAGGACTTTCCAAGCTGGATAACCACATAAATGCTTGCCTGAGTTCTTTCACTTAGAAAACTACTCATCCAGTACATGCCAAATGCAATCAGAGAAGGTATTCCTAACTGTTGTCTTAAACCATCTACACAGCTCTTGTATTTCACCAGACTGTGCTTTCTACATATACCAGTCATATTCTCATACTTCTGCATTTTCCTTAATTGATACACTTGGCCCTGCTCTAAGACCAATTATAATTCATCATTTCATTGGACAATTTTCTAGGAGATCTAATGTCTCTTAAGACCTGAAATGTAAGGTTAAGAGTGCTATATTTTCTATCATACAGCTATTTGCTGATTAATTTTTGAAATTCTAACATGCTTCATTAAACATGCTTTTTTCGGTATTTGTTGGCTTAAAATAAGCCCTTATTTATCTAAAACAAACGTAATAATAACATATTTGCAAGCTGTCACAGAAGCCAAATATCTTCTTCCAAGCCACGGTTTTACAGCCATCACTTCAGAGTGAAGCAGAACCAATGGACGCATTCAGTGTGCCGTCGCTGCTGAGGACCATACCAACCAAAAAACCGAACTCCTCCGCGTGTAGAGACACGCGGCTTCTGAAAATCGGGGATTTACGGGATTTTCACCTAACTTTTATAAATCGCACATCACTCACCGCGGGTCTCTCACGGCCGGGCGGGCCGGCCCTCCCGGGCTCCGCCGTCCCCCGGGCCGCCTCAGCGGGGCCGGGCGGGCCGAGCCCCGCGCACGGCAGCGACTTCGGTTAAACCGCTGCGGCCACGCGGGACCCCGAGAGACCCCGCGGGACCCCGAGAGACCCCGTGGGACCCCGCGCCCGGCTGGCCCCGCTCGGCGCTGCCGGCCCCGCTCCCGCACGGCTGCTGCTGCTGCAGCGCCCCGGGCCCGGGCCCCCC
>VXBI01013437.1:622880-659313 GCA_013397375.1 Toxostoma redivivum | reverse complement strand
CAGCCCCGGACCAGCCCCACTCACCGCAGCCCCGGCCCCACAGGCAGGGAGCGCTCCGCCGCGCTGGCTCTGCCGGCCCGCGGGGTTTTATACCTACGGCGGTCCGGAGCCGGGCCGGTTAATGGCACATGGAGAGCGATCAACTAATAATAGTAATGTGACAGTTCGCTGATGGAGCGAGGAGCAATCTCCCTAGTGCCAGACTGCGAGAGGCAGAGCGCGGTGGCTCAAAGCAGCGCCTGTCGCTGGGAACTTTACAAAGCAGAGGCAGAAACGTGATTTTATTACATCTGAATACATTCCTTTTCCTGCTTAAAGATGACTTTTTTCCTACATGCAAGGTTTCCAGTGCAGTATTGTCTTCTTCCTATCCCTCTTGTATTGTGTCTGCGGGACTGGAGCCTAACTTTCAGCTGGGTTATCACCATCAGGACAATAACCACACGACCTTACACTGTGCAGATCTGACCGACGGCTATCAAAGCTAAAACACAAAAGGCGTTTGTTTGCCTTGTGAAGGACAGAGCAGGCACTTTGCCCCAGTGCAACCCTCGGGGCAGCCTTACCGAAGCACAGGAGTGGCGTCGGGGCTTCCGACTGCCAGGGACCCACCCGCTTTCGGCAGATGAACACATATAACACATAAAACAAATCTGGGCAGATCAAAGCACGGACACATGGCCCTTCTACAGCACTAGGGGTTACAGTCTTTATGTCCTCTATTTCATTATTTATATTACTCCATAAAGGAGGTCTTGATCCACAACTGGAGCTCAGTACAGCAGTTTGGCTTGGAAATAAGCCTGAAAAAATTCATCTCCTAAAACCCAGTAGAGAGATAACAGCTTGGCATAGAGCTGTATGCAATGAAGCTGGACATCCCAAAAAGCTGTTCCCATTCAGTATTTTTTTCATTTATATAGTAAACTTTGTAATAGTTGTTCTTTGTTGATTTCAGGCAGCAAACTCCAATTTCAGGATGACTAAATGGTATCAAAATTCCTCCCATATTTAATAATTTTGCATTAGATTTCAAAAACTGTGCAGACTCAAGTTTCAGATACAGTTATATGAGCAACAGTGGTTTCACTGAAATATTTTATTTTATATACACAGCTGCAGTTCATTTAGGCAATAGAAAGGTCACAAATACTCTTACTGACACTTAAGATTTGACACGTTTACTTTGATAGAAACCAAACACTACAAAAAGGAAGAATAATAATCATTAAGAACACCTTTAAAATAAGATTATAATTACAACTAAATTATAAATTATATAAATATTTGATTCTTTATAATCCCTATGCATTCAACATTTCTAATCTTAGGAGTACTGTTATGGCAGAAGAGGATGGCTTTTAAATTTAGTTTGTTCTTATTAGCATGGAAAATATCATTCAAAACAATCTAAATTTAGACACTATAAACTAAATTCTGAGTCTGATTATGAATTAACTAGAGTAGAACTGCATCCTACTATCACTGCTGTGGTGCAGCTCTGGCACTTGTGTTTGCAGAGATGGTGCACTTCTGAAATTCATCAGCCACATGGCTGGTTATCAACAGATGTTCTGTCCAGTAAAGGTGCAGGCTGTAAGAGAACTGATTGCAGTTCTGTGCTGCCAGGAGAGAGCCATCTCCCATTTAAACCTGCATCTCTCTCTGGAGCTGGTCACATACAACAGATGAATGCTTTTTAGAAAAAGATCGAAAAAGACTCAGAGGAGATCAAAAGCCTTCCCACCTGTACCTGCACATTTCCCCGTCTCTCTATTCCCTTTTTTTTTTTTCAGTTTCTTTACCATTTCTCAATGAAGTGTTTGTTTGTGGCATCTTACAAGAACCAGATCCTGTATTTCCTATTTTGGATGAGAAATACATCAGTTCCATTTCCACTCCAATTCTGTGGACTTTTGAGAGCTCTATGAGTGTACAGAAGTGCTTCTGTTTTAAAGGGACACAAATGCTTAAGTCAGATATTATGATGTTCTTCCCCATTTTCTAAATAGTTTGGTGCTTGATTAGACCTCTCTTATTCTTCTGTTTAAAACAATCCTTTCATTTTTGACAGAAGACCAAGTTTCCAGGTTTTACTCTTTTCCAAGTGTCTGGAAACATTTATAATCTCAACTGCAACTTTGTTTCTTCAAGAGCTTTTTGTAAATAATACGAAAATCTCAATATACCTTTAATTCTGTGAAGAAGTGCATTTCTGTTTCTCTGTGATGTATGGTAAGGTATAATTTTCTTCATACCATTTTATTAGACCAGACAAATCACAGCAGACACTTTCCTCTGTTACCTACAGGTCATACATTTGCTGTAGAATATGCAGAACACTTACTCCGTTCCTTCTATTTCCAGCTATTCCTGTTGATTCTGAACCCAACAAGACACCTCTATTATTCCATATAATTTCTTTTATAGCAAAAAGCTGCCAGAATACACATAGCTTAAACATACTTATCTGCTCAGAAGTTAAGTGAGGTGAGTCAAAAAAACTTCACATGCCTGTGTTGAAGACAGATTACAGAGAAAAAAAATACAGCATGGAGGATGGTGCCAAGCTCAGCAAGTTAAATGGTGGAAATAGGCCAAGAATAGCATTTGGAATTTCTGTTTTATTACATATAGAGTACACACTTTTTTGTTAAATAAACTATAATCAGTTGGCATTTCCCACAAGTAATATGACACATTTTCATCATTTTTTGTATTTATCAAATGAGTACAACAAAGGAGCAAAATGCTGGCTTTGGTAAAATCTATGAAATTACACAGGCCCTCCTCTTGAATAGTATCCTTTTGGGTCGAGTTTTACATGAAAGTTCAAATGTTTCTAGTCAAAGTTTGTTTTGCTATCCTAGATTTTAACAACATGCTGCTCAAGTATCTGAATATTTAGAATTATTCTGTAATTACTCTGTATTTCTTGACATGGGATAGATTCTTCTGGGCTGGCTTTGTGTGGCAAAGGCATGTAAGTGCAATTTTAGAGCCTAAACTAACTGTGAAGCATTGCTTCAGTTGACAGAAATTCAAAGATTACAGCTCATCATTATTTATCACCTCTGGAACATGAAAAGCCATTGCTGCAAGGTGCCTCATGCTTTCTGAAGGTGCTGTGCTCCTATCTGAAGTTCAGGGTTCCATGGCCTGAGCCACAGTTTTACACTGCACAGAGATGGCCACAGTTGCTTAAATCTCCTCTTAAACAGACCTTTTTTCCAACAAAGAAGGGAGGAAGACAAAAATTATTAAATTATAAAACACTGATTTCAATTCTGTTTCATGATTAATAAATCTTACCATACATATTAAAAATATATTTTGAAATGCTACATATGAACTGAGAATAATATTGGTTCATTTACCACCACATTGAGTAGTAATGGTTTTAGAACAAGGAATTTTAAATTAATTGGTGAAGCTAGCATAGCTTTTGAAATATAAATAGGTATTTTAAAACACCTTAGTGATGTTTAGATATTTTAAACTAAAGTAAAAATTGCATACTGGCAGTCATTCCTGCCCCAACGGTGCTTGCATTTCCTGCACTGCTCCATTACACTGTAGTACAAAATGGCTGCTTACACCCACACAAATGGAATTCTGGGGCAGGGGCAACATGTTCAGTTCTGTGCGTGTGATGACTTTATTGCACATGTCACATGACTCAGAGACTGCAGATACCCCAGACAAAACACCTTCTGGATCTAGACACCTAATGATTTGGAGACTCTGCAATGAACATTTTGTACTATAAGCTTTTAAAGGAAACAAGTCCATCAGCTTCACTTATGAATTATTTGTGCAAAAGTACAGTATTTCATAAATAAACTTTACCCGAATATTACAGAAAAAAGCTTTGGGATACATGAAATATAAATACAGTGACAGCTGGGCTGCAAAATTAATTTAGGTATATACAGTAATACACTCCCCAGTTCTTTTCACAGATGTACATTTAACCTCCCTGAGTCCTTTTCCATACTTAGCAACACGATGCATTCCCAGATGCTTGCTCAGTAACAGCCACAGTAGCTTCAGCACTAGAGAAAAGGGTGGAAAAGAGCACATCTATGTGCACTCTCTGCCATTTGCCAGGGATTTTGAGCTTACTGCACTTTTGCTTCCAGGAGCCCACTGGTCAGGACAGGCCCGTGGCCACTGACACAGGCCCCGACGTGGCGCAGTGAGTCTGCCCCCAGGTAGGCCAGCAGCAGCTCCGTGTGCCGGATCAGCAGCTGTGTCAGGTCCTCAGCCAGGCTCTCCATGCTTGAGTATCTCACCTTTTCAAAATCAAAAATGTCCTTGAGGAAGAAAAGCACTTGATCCTATTGGGGGGAAAAACAGGAAAAACTTGTTTTCAGTTACAAGAAGGAAAAAAAGTATGCAATGCTAACAGCTCTTTCTTTAACATGTTCCCTAAAAGCATCCAATTATGTATTATTTTGGTGCTGAGACAGAAGAGTGCTGAAACAGCCTTTACAAAACACTTTCAGGCTTAAAACATTCATATGAAAGTACTTATTTCCCATGGTTTCTTACTGTTAGCCTTAATCTTAGGAAAATGCAAATGTATACTAATAAATAAGATCTTAGTTTATTTTAATCAGAAAGATGTTTTTTTAAATTTATAAAAGTGGTAATTAAAAAGAAGTTGCAAACCTTGAAGAAGCAGCATAAGTCATACAGGGAATTTCTAGGGCCCAAAAAGCCCCAGGCCAAAACAGGGCTGATATGTTCACATATAGCATAGAAATGTGCAAAAAATCCATCAGGCACCTAGTGATGTAAAAATTGTAGACGAAAGTTACACAGTAAATTTAGTATACAGCTCTATCATTCAGCATTAAGTCTTCATAAAAGCCTAACGCTTTCCTCCTTGGTCTAATAAACTCCTCCAAAGGTAAGGAGCTGTAGCACAGAGTTCTACTGAGTCCCTGCACAGAGAGGTCAGGATGCAGAAGGGGCTATGGGGAAGCTGCAGCAGAATTCCTGGTGCTGGTGAAGAATGTGGTGCTTCAGGTAGGTAATGGGGCAGGACTGGATGTGGTTTGGCTGTGGGGTCATGCAGGGAGATGGGGCTGAGAATCCCAGCAAAAGCAGGCAAGATACAAGAATCATGACCTTGGTGTGCATAAATCTGAGATGTTCATGTGAGGCAGGAAGTCAGAGAAGTGACTGACACCAATTGGACCTGCACTAGGTCTGAAAATCTGACCTACTGAAAATCTGAAAATCTTTCAGTTAAGACTTTTTGCTAAAAACATAGCTATTAGGGCCACAGGAGCTAAACTTCTGCAACTGGCAAAACTCTTGTCTAAATTAACAAGTCTACAGGACTAAGGGTTGATCACTCATTTATTTTGCCAAAGCTACGAAAAGAACTTCAAATTCTTAGGACACGATCAATACCTTTGCTCCATAAAATCTGAAGAGCAACTTACCTTCATTTGCTGTCTTTTTTGCTTCAGTACTGACCAACAACTTGAAGCCACAGCCTGATTGTAAAAGAAAAAAATAAAGCAAGCCCCAAATAATTTTCCATCTCAAAAGATCTCATGTGCAGAATATTGTATTTCTATATTCTATATTTCCAGGACATGCATTTTCTTCAGTTTCAGTCTTGTGATAACACAAAGTTTAAAACCATAAAACAGCAGCTGATATAAATAACCAATTTATATGTAGCTCATACTTGCTATTTCAGATCCATCTTTGCAACATTTTTGTTAGTTAAATTCAAATGTGATTTGGCATCCTTGACTGATTTTGCAGCTACCACAGTTAGCAACACTCACTGGGTTTAAATGAGGACCAGTCTCATATATTAAAGTGTGTGCTCAGATTACAGTAACTATTTTAGATATTAAGTGGCATGTGAACACATTGAAATGTACTTTTTCATTTCAGCAAAAACATTCTTGCAATAGCTTCAGATTCAGCTATGGAGCTTTGTCCAAATATGGACCTGTGAAATACAATATACCAATAGCAGTACTGGGCTTTTTCTCCTCCTAGCCTCTAACTATCCTCATCTGACTCCCCTCAGTACTGCAGAGAGAGTTTAACACAGACAAAGCACAATGTTACCATATAACTACAAAAATATATACGCTATCTTTATTTTTTTCCTCTAGAGGGAATATTTCAATTGAAAAACAAAAATAAAGGGAAAGCTTGCAGTTTACAGATAAAAATGGATGAAATTACAGTAGTTTCTGTACCAGCTGACCATGGCAGTAGCCTGTGTCTCTAACAGAGGGATGAGATCTATTTGGCAAATAAACAGGCAGGTATGAAAAATCATTCATTGTAATCAACAGCTGAATACTTGTATGATATTAACTTACTTTTGTTTCCTTGCAACTTGGTCCCTTATTGTTAAATCTTTGGTCTATGAACCAAAATCTGGACCTGATGTCTAAGATGTGGCTAACAGAAACTTCCCTTCTAAAATTCTACTTCCTCAGAGAAAGGAAGGACAAGTTAAAGTATTTTCTCCAATACATTGAATCATTCTCTGTTTTGGGCCTAGACTTGTAACTTTCAAATTCTTATTATGAAAAACCTGATAATACAATCTGTTAAATTCTTTCGAGGACAATCTCAGTACATTGCAATGTACTACAGATCAATTAGTATGATAACTACACATGAATACTTACTGTTTCTTTAAAAGAAGAATTTAACCAGCGGTTATTTACTACATTCTGTATAGATATTGGCGGATTTTCTAAATCTTCAAATGAATCCATTAATATGAAGTCCAGAACAACATCATAAAAATTCAGATTTTTCACCTATGTTAAATGAGAACATGATCTAAGTAACCTAGTTTCTCTTTCAGCAGTGGAATTCAGCATGCACCATATTGCAACACTGTACTAACATGCAGATTTGCAATTGTTTTTAATGAATATTAAAAATACTTTGCCAGTGAAGGAGAAGTTAAAAAAAAATGTGTGGTTTCTGATACTAAACTGGTGAATGCTAATTCTCTAAATCAGCAATATAAACAATAAACAGTTGCCTTTCCCTCAATTTTGAACTGTAAAAATTTATTTTTAGATCCTATGGCATTAGTAATGGTAAAAGAACTTTCCAGAAATGCAACTCACTCCTCTAGCAGCAAGTTCCATTTCGGTATTATCCCAATGATCTGTTTGTTCCAAAAAATATATCATTTCATCAAAGACATCTTCAAATTTCTTTGGATTCTGTAAAGTAAAAGCAGAGAAGTAAAGTAAAATGAGAATCAAGCAAATGTAAAAAGAGATTTGATTGATTTTCCCCAGACAGTGAATTCAGGTAGAAGTTACATAAACAACAAAACATTGGTTAAAAAAAGGCTTTTACCTTTCGTGCTTTCACAATTAAAGCAGACAAAATTTTTCTTCCACTTTCAGCAAGAAATATTCTGTTTGCTGTTTCTGAAAGAATTATCTAAAAAAAGGTTCAGAAAATATAGACAGGTTCATTCACAGTTTATACCATGTGACCTTAAACATTTCAATCAATTTTCATGTAATTATCACCTCTAGTATAGTTCGCAAGTTCCTAATAAGGCTTGGGTGCAAAGGTTCCAAAGCTAATCATAAAATCTGTACTCCTCTGCAAATACATCTCATTTTACAATGATAAAAATGTAAAGGCAACAAGAAATTATTTAAATACAGATTACATTATAAAAATGCTTGCACAAAGAATAACAGTCAGTTTCAATGCCATGTACTTTAGTTTAGGCTTAACAAGACAGACAAATCACTCCTTACTGTTTACCTGAAAAGCTTGTCGAATACAATGAAGCTTAGCAAGGAAGTCACTGTCTCCTAGACATTCAAACATTTCAGTCCTGTGCAAAATAGAAAAATTTTCAAAGACTATTAAAAAAAGCAGCACAAGAATATCCAATTAAGTCTAATTGGTAGAAAAAATATCTAGTACAAGTAACTTCTAAAAAGTGATTTCTAGATGGAATATTAAACTTTAATTCTTGCTCTTCCTGGAAATAATTAAATAGACATAAATCAATACCTTAACACCCGTGAATAAATTTTTCCTTCTTCTGCTAAGTGCATGGCTTCTTCATACAAGGGGCAGTGGCAAAGGGAATCCAGACCATATGTGCTACGAATATCTCTGTGCTCTGAAAGCTGAAAAAAATTTTTTTGGAAGTTCATTAAAGAGTTTGCTGACATCATTTCTGTAAAGATAAAACAAATTAAAGAAGTTTTCCTGATGTTCTACTGAAAGATGCATCCTTTTCTGCATCTGCTTCAAAGGGGTAACAATCAACAAGTGAACAGAACAGATACAACAGGTCATAAGACTTAACTTAGTAACTCTTAAAATCAGAAAGCTACACTTTCAAGTTTCAAAACTTTTGAATTAATAAAACAGAGGCAACTTACTTTTCTGTTCAATTTGCCTAGTTAAGTTTTTGAATTGTCTAGTTAAATAAATCTAATGGGTCTCAAAGCCGTTAAAAGAAAATAATTGCCAGGACACAAAGTACACAATGATTTCATCATACAATTCTTTAGGAAGCTGGAAATAGTAACACCCTCCCACCCCTGTTTTAGTTTCACTGGTAAATAAGTCTGCCAGTTACCAAAGCACATTGTATAAACCATAAGCATTCAGTGTTTTATACTACAGGCTCCCTAAAAAGTTTTCATTATTAGCAGTTTTAATTCTATGGTTAACATAGAAATAAACATGAACTTGTAGACATTTTTAAAGACAGAAAAAACAAAACCAGATCCATAATCAAAGTGCATAAATAATACAGAGAACTCCTGGTTTTTTTCTTTTTCAATATCCTGCATGGGGCAACCAAACCTGTGTTTCTAGGCTATTAAAACTGAGCACAGAAACATCTTTAAAATAATTCTCAAGGTAATTTAACTATGTAAGAGATTAATCTCTTAATCTTAGAATGACTTTAAAAAATCATATTGAAGTTGTACTTTATGTTAAACCTCCATTAAAATTTTCAAGTAAATAAATGCTGAGCAGCTTCTCCTGCCACTGAGGCTATACAGCCAAGTATGATGAACTTCAGGCAAATCACCTTTTTTCAGACATTTATGAAACTGAGTGTGACTGAATTAAAACTGGTGATTTCCACAGTTAGATACAGGTGACCTCCATCTGCTGCCAGCACCTGAGGTGATAACATCTTTACAAATGATGGCTGATCATTGCCTTTGGGGTCACAGATTAGCACAGGGACTGATACCTGGGAATTGGGTGAGGCCCTTGAATATATTTAGCTTATTCTTAAAGAAAACAACAATTCCTCTCATGCAAATAGATGAAATAAAGTATCAGGAGAGAAAGGTCTGACTGTTCTTCCCCCAAGAAGATGGTTTTTACTACAGACTGAAGTTCTAACAAATCATGCTACCTTTGAGGAAAAAGATGGGCAGAAAGGTCAGTTTTCAGTTAGATTGCTCACTATGAGTACCTTATATAAATTGGCACATGTTCATGATATTTATTCAGGTACCTGCTTTTTATCCCATAACGTACCCCTAAGCACCACATAACTCTCCTCAACAGGGATTTGGTACTAATCAGAAGTTACCAGAAAGCTCCAGCATCCAACATCTTGGCATCACAGGTAAGCTGGACACCTGCAAGCTCCCTGAGTCCTTTCATGCCATTCTGTAGTGGTCATGTCTGTGCACAGCCACTGCCACTTTGAGACTCCTGACACACCTCTAGGGATGAAAGGAGCTGTGTCACACCTACCTACAGTGCTGGCAGTGGCCAGAACACAGAGGCTTGTGATGATAGACTGGATGTGCCAGCCCCTAAGTGCCTGCTACTTCCTCAGTGTCAGGGAGGTATGTGGAGAAGAAAATGAAAATGCAGACAAAGAAGAGATAAAAGATGATTGACACTATAGCAGCAATCTCATCTTGTAAGGCTTTACTTGTACCCATTCCAAAGAGACCAGTTGGTGACCACCACAAGGACATTTATGATGACCTGCAGTGGACACCTAAGATCATTACATTGAAACAACACATACATCTTCAAAACTCCAAAGCTTGCAGATCTAACTTGTGTCTAATTAGGCCTGCTGTGCTGCAGAGCAGCCTCTGAAGATTACAACATGGATATTGTTCAGATTCTAATCAGTTTTCTCTGGACAGTTCAGTTTTAGGGCTGAATCTGCAGTAAAGAGATGCTGAAATCATTGCTATAAAGCATCAAACCTTTGCCACTTGCAATCATTTTTAGGTCTGGGATGCCCTGACTGCTTTGGTTTAAGGAACAGGTTCAGTACTCTTATTTGCCACTCATAAGTTGTTCCTTAATAAATAGAAAAAATTCTCAGCTGTGCATCAAGACCTTGTTGACTACCAAAATAACCACCTACATGAATGTAACAAAAATAAACAATGCTAGACTTTTTTGGAATTCTTGCTTGCTTCTCCTAATAGAAAGGTCACTTTACTGGCACATTCAGCATTCCTTACATTCTAAGAAATTATGTTTATCCTATATTAAAAAAGCTGATGATGATCTCTTTAAAATATAAAGACATTCAGAGAAAAGATTCCCTTAAAAAAAGTAAGTAGCTGCAGGATGAAAGTGAAACATGTTTGGGGACTTGGAAGATATGATGGTGATTAGCAATTAAAATGTTTGAGATGGCATTTTAATAAATTGAAATTATGAAGTGGTGTGTTCCACCTAAGGTCTGGAAGAAAACAGGAAGGCTGTTACTGATAAAAAGCAGCAAAGGTTTTATTCACAAGTCTAAAAAATTTCCCAAGCTTTGGACTAAGTTAACATTTTAACAAGGAAAACACAGTTTATTTGATAATAGACCTACAGATTCAGTACTAGTTAAAACATAAAAATGAGACATAATAAGTGCACATGCACTGACAAGGAAGAAGCAGCAACAAAGCTCACTGTCAGGGAGAGCAGGAAAGAGGTTCTGTTAGGAAGTTGGAAAAGAAGCCAGGAAAGAGAGGGCAGAGGCCTTTATCTGGCACACTCACTGCTGCATTGTTGCCAAAGGTGGCAGCTATTTTGGACACAGTAAATAGGAAAGCAAGACTATGAAAAGCATACTAAACCTCATCAACACAAGCTGACAGCAGCCAGGCTCAAATGGGGAAGAAAATACCACTATTTATCACAGTAGTAATATTAATAACTTAATTAGAGCAAATAGTTGTGTTTACCATCCCTCCTGCAGTGCTTCTAGAGTCTAAGTGTGTTTGAGAATAGAAGCCTCTCTGGTCATGGGGATGGCAACTGTGTCTAAATTGTCTTTATAAGGACACAGGCACCTGTGTATTGTAAGTGTCCAGACAGGCACAACTCTGTATGAAAAGTCATTAAATGAGTGATTCTCAGCACCCTCTTGATCACCAGCCATAGCGAAGATGAAGTTTTGGCACACCCTCCTGCTATCCTGTAGAGCTCATCAAAAGGGCATGTGATGCTAACCCCGCCAAACTGTCCCAAGTTTTGTACAGCTCTTTCCTATATTTTGTTATAATATAACAGCATAGCATTCTTGTTGCCTCCTAAGCAGAATCCCTATCAGTTTCCATTCAAGCATCTATCTGTGTCTTGTTTTATGAATGTTCTCTCTCCTGCAGGCAGGGAGCTAAATTTGGCCTGACTGTGTGTCAGCTCTGAAACTTGAACACAGTTTCCAGTCTCCAAAATCAGTCACACAGAATACTTAGTCCTGCTCCTTGGGACAGGATGCAGTGTAGAAGAAAGCCAAGGAACTGTCAACACACAGCTTGCAGCATGATGAAGCCACAAAAAATGGTGCCATGTTCTAATTTCCTGGAAGGTGAAATTATTAATTCCAGTAGGGCATAATCACAAACCAGTATAAACACACATATGAATTTCAGATTTAAAAGCTTTGCTAAACATTTCTATCAGGACATGGAGTTTAGGATAGTTACTAATATTGTAACTGCAATCAGGGAGCTTATGATGAAAGAACTACCTTATTTGGCCCTTAGGTGAGACAAATCTGAAGTTGGAAAAGCTTCAGACCTCTTAGCCTAAATTAAAACATCCCACTGCTTCCCTAGTGCAAGAAAAAAAATTAAAAAGTCGATAAGCAAGAGGAAGCTACTTGACATCATCATGTCTAGAATAAAAGAATCTGGTATGTCAATTCTAATTCTGTTAAATCAAAGCAATTACTGCTCTCTACTAATAGCTGAATACACTGGGAAGTCATTGGTGCTCCTTCTCACTGCCATAATGTGAACCATTTCCCTGCCACACACCCTCCTGAGGATGGACAAAATATTAAATCAAGGCAACAGTGTTTTTGGACAAGAACATCAATTCACAGCTTTCTTTACCCTACACCACACAATGATGCCCTGTAGCTACAACTACAGAGTTAGCTGACCCTATAGTTTAAGCCTAGTGACTCCTATTTAACCCAGAACACTGATGGTGTTCTGGCTCGAAAACCAAACTGCAAGTTGTTCATGTTCTATTAATCTTCAGGACTTCTGTCACCTAAGAATTTCACTAGATGCTTCAATAAAATCTGAGAAAAGAGGGCTTGTTCTACTGGCAAAGGCTAGAACAGCTGGAAAGGAAGAGAAAATTCTTGTAACTTTGTCCTGGAAGAACAAGTTGACAGAAGTGGCTTTGAGGTATCAAAATGTGGAGAATATTTTCAAGATACTTAAAGACAATTACATGTCCAATTCTGATTCCAGTATTTTTAGCAGATACTGGGACAACATAGCATCAGGAGAGGATGATGATTCCACTGAGGTGATACATCCTGGGGTTTTCTGTTTGCTTGGTTGATTTTGCCTTTTTTTTAAGATAAGCAGCACAAATGAGCATATGGGGTTGTTTTCATCCTCACATACTTGCAAAAGCATTACGAAAGTTCATGAGAAAAGAAAAAAAAACAAACCAGATTCAAAGTGTACAAACTATAATGGTTTACAGCTCCTCTCATGAGCTGGTAGAGTTGAGGCAAGCTTGAATTGTGGTCTTGTCCAAATTACAGCAAAGAGTAACCAGTCTCTATGGATACAATCCTCATTAGGAATGGATGCTTGGCACCACAACTTAATGTGAGTTACTAAATCAAGGTAATTGTGTTATGGAAAAACAAATCCTGCAATAGACAGTCAAAACAATTGCAAAGAATGTGTGTGCAATTCCCTCTTTCTGCAACTGACTTCAGTAGCTTAGTTGTAGTGTGTATATGAGAGCAATATCTATTACAAAATGGATCTATTGAGGCCAACTGCCTCTCCTGTTTTTGGAGAAGAGTGCTATTCAAGATCACTTCAGCTCCGCAGAGACTACAGAAGGAGATACTCCTCATTCAAATAAGTGTGTCACTGCTCATGAGCCTCTTTCAAATACTCCAAGGGAGCTGTAGCAGACTCCAGCTACACAGACAGATATTATGTATTGTTTGTACTCTTACCCCAGAGGATTAGAGCAAGTTAGATGAGGTATATTATGTTGTCAAGGAAGCTTCCCAGTGTGGCCAGTCAGGAGGCTCCCTGGCAGTTCCACTCCACTCCAGGGACTGTCCCTCCCCAGTGGTGGCTGCAGGGAGCTGCGGGGTCCCTGCTCACCTCCCCACCCAGCCAGACAAGCTCAGCCCAGGGCACCCAGAGCAGCCTCACACCTCTGGCTCCTGCTAAGTAATTTCATCATGGTACAACAATAGAGTAACAGCTCTAACTGCTGCCTTCATATCGTGCATGGGATATGCTGAAACTAGTAGCTGTCAATTTCTTACCATGTCCTCTCAAAAAAACCCCTCCAGGTCTAAACAATTCAAAGCCTTCTTCATACATCTTTATAGTATGGTAAAGCAACAAGAAAAAATAACAGAAAAATATAAATCATGGTGAAAGGAACCACTACAGCCTCAACTGATTGCTTCTTCACTCATGAAAATGTGATCTATTTTTCAAAAGCAACTTCTGTTTAGGAGGAGTTGGGGATGCATTATGCCAGAACACAAAAAAACCCCTAAACAACTGGTTCCAACAAAGCCTGGAAAAGCTCTTTTTGCTTACAATGATTAGCAAAAAACTAGGATTCTTCTGTTCCCTGTTCAAATAGATCAATAAATCTTTAAAAAAGCAATCTTTAGGAGTCTTACCTCAGCTGTGGAAACAAAGGAGTCCGTGGATGCAATGCTTAATGTATCTCGAAGGCAGAAATCATCCACATTATCCTTTACAGTAATGTCTGTATTTTTATCTTTAAAATTGAAAAAAAAAAGTTTATTAGACTATCAGAAAATTTCATTTAAATCTTGAAAATGTGTTTCATGTGTACTTTAACACAGTATTTCATTTGGAAGGCACAACGTTATACTATTGTAAATTATTTTATGACCCACTAACATATATAAAGGTGACTGTGTTTTTCAGCCTCTAAAATGGATTTTCAAATATCATCCACAATGAGCTGGAAGAAGGAAAAAAGACTCGGCCAAGGTTTTTGCCTTTCTTTTATAGACTTCTGATGATCTCTGTATTTTATGATATTACTTTGCTATATTGATCTAGACCCTCAGTTAAGTTTTTGACTTGGCCGTGTTATGTAACAAACTGCTCAATGTCCTAGCCACCACCTTTATTTTTCTGAATGAAAGTCCATTAATTAAAAGAACACCATCACATTTTAGTTTCACTTGAATTTGTTTCACTTTTACTTCTCATGCCTTTTTTTACTTGCTAGTTCTTCCAGAGAGAAGTGAAGCTTTTAATATTCACTGCATCCTCTTCATTGAAATAACACATGCAGAAGTATTTCCTACAGTACAAGAATTCTTAAAGACTTTAAAATAACTGATATCTTTTCTTAAAATCATCTGCAATACAGTTTCTCTCAGTTCTGCTTTACTTTATTTACTTTATTATTAAGATTTCAATGTTGCACTTCTTGGATGGTTTTGTTTTCACCATACAGAAACACTTTCACAGAAGGATTAAATTCGTAAGTCAGTAAGTCAGACTTTGGCTTGATGTGACCCATCCTATGTTCCCAGGAGAGCAGATGCATTTATTTTGGGTTACTTTACCTTCAGACATTACACATGTGTTCCTAAAAGTCTGTTTTATCTCCAAGAGTCAGCAGCAACCACTAGCCAATGTCATCTGACCTGTTGCTAGGGCAATACTTCATTAAAAACACCATTACATAGCGGAGTGGCCAAATGCCAATTTACTGGGATGGTTTACTCATCACTTGAAATGCTACAAAGCCACATTTCTTAACTATTGCTTTGGTGGTTGTTATGGTTTTATTAGTTACGGACTTGGAATGACAGATCAAAAACTGTACAGAACAAATATCTGTCATTGGGAATATTCACTGAGGGAAAAAATTATTCAAAGTTTGGACAAAGATTTTACTAGAGTTAAGCAAATTGCAATCACTTCACCACTATTCATACGAAGTCTGATTTCTTCAGCTCATTCTTATTAGTTCTTTCTTTTGACCTCTTAAAACCAAGAGGAAAAGTACTGCAGCTTCCAAGCTGGTTGAGAAACAATCACATACTGAAATCTGAAATGCTGGAACAGAAAACCAAACTGTGGTTTGTAAAGCACTAGCTTGAGGTCTGCTTAGAGTAGGTGGGTAACATGATATTTCTTTCTTATTTCTAACTCATGCTTTGCATTAATTCTCTTCTAACATTACATTAGATGATATTCTAATATCACTTTTCCCCAAAAACTGCTGAAATTGCAGTAATACTGTTAAACCCAGGGTAGTACAGGCATCTGTAGCCTGGCTGCAGATTTTTTGTCTCTCCTTTTTTCAACCTCTCCTTTTGCCTAAGTTGTTTTTACTGTTATATGTGAGTTTATGGCTCAATAGCAAAAACATATCCCCAGACTGATTCTAAATTATTTAACCCAGGGTTATATGGTTGATTACATATAAATGGGAATAATGCTATTTAACTAAAATTTATTCCACATACATAAAAAAATACTGGTGTAAATGAAGGAACCACAGCCCAGAACAACACAGAATCAGGGGTTCTTCCATAGATGTTGTGTCCAGCCTGTTACAGACTACAAGAAGCTCTACAGTTAATAAAACTTTGACTTAATCTATCTTTTTTGAAAAATTCATACTTCCAAGTGTTCTAATATGCCCTAAAACTATGACTAAGCCAGTATGTTTGTAACATGTTAATTAGTTGAATACAGAATATGTGTGTTTTGACTCAAAGAAAATTCTCACGGCTACAGAAAAAGACACAAAATTTGCAAGTTATGAGGAAGAAAAAGATTAAAAATAAGGTTGGTAATGCTGAGTGAAATGATACCTTTGGCAACTGGTATGTGCACACAAAGCACAGCCTCCCTAAAGAAAACAAAACAGCCTTGTCAGCTATTTCTGACTCTCAGGCCACCACCACCCTAATACCCTGAAACATCCTTGGCCAAGCAGGTGCTTATCAATACCCATGCTCTGAAGAGAGCACACTATTATGAAAATTCACCATGGAATTGCACTAGGGTGAAAATTAAGTTACAGCTGGAGTACATACCATGCAAGTACCAGCAGAACATTCTTAGACACAAGAACATAAAAAAAAAAAGAGAGAGGGGCACAGAGAGACTCCTGGAATGAACAGCTGCAAGAGGAACACACCCACCAGTGCCTCCAACTGCTCACACACTCATCTCCAGTTCCTATGGATTCTAATAACTTCAGGAAGGGAATACTAGCAAGTATGTGAGCTTCAAATATACTTATTTGAGGAGCCAAGGAGTTATTTTCAGTTCACTTATATTTGTAAAGAGGATGAAGCAGAGTTTCAGATGTTACCGTTGTGGCTCTTGACTGTAGTGCCTTAAAATGAATATGTGGTCCTTAAATTTGATTAAGGTATTAAAAAAATGGAACAATATGGAAGACTGCTAAAGCTTGTGAAATTACTCCTAGCTTTATAAGGTTTTGCAAACAACTATCTATTTAAAATTAAACAAGATTTTTTAAAAAGAGAGACGAGAGCCAAGCTACTTTCACATATATTTACAAAGTACTAATTTAGAATAATTATTTGTCTTTGTTCTAGTAGGTTTTCATGGTAAGACAGAGCACAAAGCTAACCCCCTAAACTCTCAGAGCAAAATCTGACTTTCATAACTGCACAGAAATTAACTTCTTAGTATTCAATTGGGAAGCATTCACCTTCACATGATGTTTTAAAACTCTGAAAACCATTTCCATGTTATCTTCCTGCCAACCCTGAATGAAACATGGCAGGAGTTCACAAGTGAGTTTGGCACTTAGCTGACACATTTAAAAAAGGAAAGCACTTACCCACCAGTCAAGAACTCACTGGGAGTTACAGATTTTAGTTCCAAGTACCACCATTAAAGTCACGGTTCCCTATTCTGCCCAGCCCTCCCACTTCAGTGGAAAATCAGTGCAGTTAATATATCACAAGCAGGAAAGCAGGATGAGAAAGGAGAAACTTTATATACTCTGAAGAGGAAAAAACCTTGCAAAGGAATCCACTTATGAAAAGTCATGGTACCCTCAGAGCAGCAGGGGCCCAGTGTTCTGCAAGCCCACGTTGTGTGCTCAGACCCCTTCAATGTGTGGCTTCCTGCCTAGTGAAAGGAATTACAATAATCCAGTTCAGACAGCTCAGCAGCATGAATCAACATGGTTCAGTTCCATGTGAGAGTGCCACATTCTTCTAGCTAGTCATAAGTGGCACAGTGGTTTGTCACCCCTTGCTGAAACATCCAAAAGTAGCTTTGTTTACATTTATAAATGGTCATAATTCTGAGAGTGCTGATCATCACTTCTACCAAGTAGCTGCTCAAGTGTTACGTGAAGTCTTACAGGATGCACCCAGAAAGCAGTGAATTTTATGTCATTTTGTATTTATAAAAAGAAAACAAACCCAGCCTTCAGGTGGCCCCTTTTGCTGACAGCCACAGGTTAAAAAAGCAAGCCAAGAATGGAGCAGAGTACCCACACAGACCACTGTGGATCTAATGCTGCATTGTGTGTTTACATTCTCCAGTAACACAAATATCTCTGGTAGCTGGAGGCACCTCATCCAACTGCATAAAACCAAAGCTGTTACTGACTTCAGCAGGAAAATGTGTTTCAGGTCAGGGTATTTTAAAAACGTTTACCCAAATCTTGTACTCTACCAGTAAATCAGCATGTATCACAAATTCAACATGTCTCATGGTTCTTTGTTACACCTGCTCTGATGCAAACTGAAGTGACAGATTCCTTTAGAAAACAAAGCAGCAGTCCTCCCACACCCACCAAACCCACAGAAGATCCTCCAGCCTTGCTCTCAGTGGGTGCTCACACCACCAGCAAGGCCCTCTTCTAACTCAGAACTTCTGCTCAGCAGTGTGAGACCAGGAACTCAGCAACCAAAGCTGTCTGGTGGGGAAGAACTGAGGAAAACAGAGCACAGGACAGCATCAGATAATCAGTGTTTGCAATTTCACCTTCCTCCTAGTACTCACAGACCTTTGTCAAGGTAAGCTTTGGCTGGACTTACTGCTGAGCCTTCAAATTACATCCTTAGCAGAAACCTCAGCAGTTTTCATGCAGGAAATAATCTTCTGCTTGTGTGAATAGAAAGTCAAATCCTACTTTCTTGGAAAAAGTTGACTCAATAGAGCTTTCGTAATTGTTTCCAAGCACAACTATAATATTCAGGGTTCACATAAAAGCCATCTAATTAAAACACACTCATACAGGTATAAAAAGGTCCATTTTCCATGACACTGGGTTCTCACCTAAGTATCACTATGCAAAACCCAAGATGTTCTTCAGTCACTATGTTCTGTATTACTTTGATGTTATTCTTAAGACAAAACTAGTACAGCTGATTAAAAGCTGAATTAAAAGCATGTGTATAGATGACAGTAATATATTCTTCATAAGTAGAGAATGCTTATAAAAATTTAATAGTACAGTCCATTCAGTTTACACACAGGAGCAATAAAATCCACCTGAAAACTGTGATGTACTGATTTGCAATATTTGCCATCTGGAAGAAGATGCAATTTGCCTAAAATAGTCTCATAATCTTCAAGACATTTTCCAAATACTTTGGAAAGAAATAACAATTTCTGTGATGTTGATAATAATTTGGCTATTTTCAGTCATTCAAGATGCTGACTTTGTCATAAAGTTATATTATCTGCAGAATACCATGTTTAATGGTGTATAAAACAAAACAACATGACTACTGCTCTTATATCCTATTGCTGTCATCTTGCAAAGGTAAATAAACAGCACAAAACTACATGAGTAGTCATTTTAGTCTCTTCATGTAAAAATTAAATGTACCTGAGAAAGGAGTATAAGTTCAATTTATTTCCTGTAATCCATGTACACTGGTATATCAAATTACAGAAGATTACTAGAAAATACTACATAAATTTGATATTCTGGAATGGTAATAAATGAAATTATTCTTTCAAGATTCAAATCTGCTAAAGAATTCTTTGATAAATTTTATAACAGAGTTGGAATATTTTCTGATAGTTGCAATTTTTTTAAGCAAAGAAATTACCAAAGGTTGCAAATATCAATTTATTATAGAGAATATGACCTGTGAAAGTTATGTCTGAATCATCATAGCCAGATTTATTGTAAGACCAAAATTTCAAAATAGAAAGACCTCACCATGAGAAACTCTACAATCTCAAGGAAGAGGCAGAGCAAACATACGTGGTGCTATATTGCTGAAATCTGAATTTAAGAAAACCAAGCAGCATCTGATATGTATTTTATATGCTGAATTAACACATTACATGTGGTGACAGTTGAGAAATCAGCTTAGTAAACACAAAATAGATGTATGCATGTGTTCACCTCTCTGTTTTACTTGACTCTCTGCTTTACAGACTAATGATCCTGAAACAGATTTT
Organism: Toxostoma redivivum; assembly: GCA_013397375.1. Classification (NCBI taxonomy): domain Eukaryota; kingdom Metazoa; phylum Chordata; class Aves; order Passeriformes; family Mimidae; genus Toxostoma; species Toxostoma redivivum. The sequence continues at coordinate 639,364 of VXBI01013437.1, read as the reverse complement.
TGACACGTATCTTGTGTAAACTACATGTCATTAGGAGGTCTCTCTCAGCCTTTCATTTCATTGAAAATGTAAACATTGATTCATAACTGCAGTTCTACACTTACACAGGGTTACAGTTTTTCACAACCTTTTAACCTTGAACCTAAATATCAGTGTATCTTCCCTGATTTTAAGGTTTAAACCTTATCCTTTATAGAAAAGTTTTATTTCTGAGCACTCTTCTGTTTTCAAGTCTAATAGTTTAGATAGCAGTTTCTGTACTTGTATTTGATTTGAAAGAGATTTGGCAACCAAGCAAAGTTTGCTCAGTTGTCTAATCCAGAGTCTGTTTGGATGGATGTGTAGCACAAAGTTGTCACTCCTCTTCACAGGGGGTACTTCACTCTCCTGTAGTTCAGAAAGCATCACATCTCTGTTGTCCACAGCAAAGACCAGTTTGAATTCCAGTGCTGCTTATTTCAAAGCTGAGACTTTGAAGCCCCAGGCTTTATAGCACAGGCCTGTGGAGCCTGCCAGACACTTTAGTCATCAGATTTGAACGTCACTGCCTTTTGTCAGTTCTTCACATCTCAAAACAAGTGCAACCCGCTATTTTTGCACAGCCACTTTCTAATGACAATGGAATGGTATGTTCAATTCCATTCAGTGAGACAGTACATTAATGCATGGGGATGCAGAGCAGATTCAAGATGCAATGTCATATTTAGAGAAGAAGGAAGTACAAGGTTGACTTTCAGGCTTCCACATCTAGAAATTAGTACCTTCAATAGCTTTCCTACACCAGAGGCCTCCATAAGCAGATTAGGTAGAAAAGTCTCCTCAACAGACTGAGAGAGGAGTCTCAAAAGTAAGTGAATTTCTCCCTTTGGTCTCAGTTCTTCCACACCTGTGAGTCAGCGAGTACTTAAAAGCAGGATGTTTATATCAGTGCATTACTAAGAGTATACCTTTCTCCTTTCCAAGCCAATTCATTGCCCCCTTCCTGGCTTTCCCACCATGCATTTCTTCAATGAGCAGGTATTACCACACATAGTGATGAAAAGGGACAATAACAGCTGAGCAACTGTTGCTCAGCTCCTGAAACTTGTTGTTTCTAATTGTTTCTTCAAATCACTTTTTTTCAAACCCGTTTCTTAACATGTTATATGAAACCCAAAAGAGCAAACATTTTACTGTTCTAGCATAAAAACTCATTTGCTGGGCACAGCATAAGAGTATGGGACCATCTAAGATGACCTTGCCTAACTAAGATTTCTGGGAAGGTTTTTCTTTAGCCAGTGCATCATGCCATAGGGATGGTGGCATTTCAAAGCAAGAAAGACAGTCTGACAAAAGGAACCCACACATTCATTTGTTCTTCCATTAAAAGAAACATTTGCTGTCCAGCAGTTGATAATTCCACTTATACGTATGAAGACAGTATCAGAAAAATCCGTTACCTTCTCCTCCCTGAATTATTAGACAAAGACAGAACCAGCTATACAATAGGTGAGCCTCAGTGAAATAAGCATCAAAAGATACAGACATACATGTGTGTTTTAGGCTCACTTAGACTCTGTATTCAGAATGGGGCATGTTTGACACTGGCAAACTCTGTAAGAACAGCCTAATAATATCAGTCCTCCCTTCAATTTCAGGGCAGAACTATTTTACAGAATGCTACAGACTCCAGTGACACTGCTCAGGAATGTGACTGGCTTCTGCAAACCCAGCTGCACACGGATATCATTAAGGAACTTAAATTACTAAGACATACGCTTAGCTTTAAGCAATAAAACTTAAAGAATAACTTAAGTGCCCCACTGACTGGGGCCTACTTGCAATCCACTTGTTCTCAACATTGGGAAAGAGTGATATAAGGATCCTTATAAAGTTGTACTCTATGAAGAGTTCTGAATCTTTAGCTTACTAAATAAGACCAATTATCAAACTTAAACTAAAAATCCAAAGTAATAGCACTATAATGTTGCTCAACGCATTAGTAGTAACATATTAACACTTGAATCATAATGCAAGTTATGAATAGAGCAACCTGACCATTGGCAATCACCTAAGTTATGTACATTCCTTATTATTCAAGCCTTGCTTTATTTTACCTTACTCTGGTTTACCACAGATAACTAATATATTGACTAGATGGCAACTTTAACTACATCTGTTTGAGCAGCTGCTAATCAGTGCCAAGCCATGTGGAAATATGCATACATTTACCTTTAAATACTCACAGCATTTCTCCATGTAGAACAAGGGCAGCTTTAAATAGCAGGAGAGAGAATAAAGCCTGGTGTGATCGACATGTGCTCTTGAATCAGCTACACCACAGCACTCTGCCACAAACTCAATTATTAAGTAAGGTGGGACATGTCACAGTCCAGATATCTCACAGAGAATTAGAGACAGTATTTATTTTTAAAAAACCCTTTAGTTTGAACCATCAAAATGGGAAATCCAACACGTCTCAAACCCAGTTACTTTTTCTAAGAGTTTCAGCAATCAACTGCACAAATACACGCATAAGAGAAAAATGGCACATATATAGTAAATTCTACTCCCTCCATTGTTATTGTTCACTTTTGCTATAACTTTCCACAAAAATAAATTTACTCCCACATATAGTTTCAACTTTGAAACATTTCAAGCTAAAACAGAAGTTTAAGAAAATTGTAAAAGGCCATCAGGAATGAAATGCTTACACAAGCTACTTGAGCCTTCCAGTTATAGGGTAAACAATTTAAAAAGTATACCCCAAACTAAATGCTTGGCAAATAAATGTGCAGAGCTGTAGTGATGGGGCATGGCTAGTGCCAGATAACAAGTCCTGTTAACTGCAATTCTTGAAGACTGCTCTGTGGATATACCACAACCTTTTATGCCAGTTTGATGGGTCAGTCTTCCACTTAAGGGGCAGCAAGATTTAAACATAGTAGACACATTCATTAAGAAAAGTTCTCAGCTTTTAGGTATGTGCACATGCACACAATGTTTTAATTTCATTTTAAATCCTTGAAAATAAATTGCAGACAGAAGTGTATCTATTTTAGTTCTAAGTACTGAATTAATGAAACTATACTGCTATAAAATATAGAGATCTGTATTTGCTGATTTTACGATTCTGTCAATATTCCATTTTAATATTGTGCTCCAAAGCAATTGGAAAGCTCAAAGTATTGTTTCTGCACTTCCAAAACTAAGCTAAAAAACTAAGAGAGTTGATTACCTTAGAAGTCTTTTCAAATTCTGAACTATCACTGCCTTTATCTCTCCCCCAGCCTATTCTGGCTCACCTTCCTTCATTTTGCCCAAAAACGTTTCAGACAAGCCTTTCTTAAAAGTAGACTGCAATGCAAGAAGAGATTGTTTTCAGAGAAGTTCTAGAAGAGGAACTGGCCATATGGACCAAAATATGTTCTTGATCATCAGTTTATATAACCTCACACTTCCAGTACTCAAGCCAGAAAAATAAACACTTATCTCACCCTCACTCATTGCCATCTATCTGATTTTTCCTACCTCTAGAACATTTATACTCATAATATATAAAACTAATAGAAGTTAAGCGCATGTACACCTTTTCTAGTAAGAAAAAGAATCTGCAAACTATAACTTTTTAAGAATGTATCACAAAAACATGAAAGAGGAGAAATAAAAAAACCCAGCTTCCTGCATTTGGAGGTCTTTTTCCACCTATATATGACTTCAAAATGCAGGCAAGCAGTTACTAATCCAAGCCCCAAAACACGGGGAAAATGATTACTTTCCTTTACTCAAAAAGAAGGTAAATATGTACTTTTAAAATGGTTGTTGTTTTTTTTAATGAGAAAGAGACAATTACAGTTATTCACAATGTAAAGAATAACCAGAAGTAGTTGAGATGCATTTTGTGTTAGGAGGCCCGAGCAGGGATGCACAGGAACAGCTAACTGAACAACGTCTGGGAAATAAAATCATGTTGGTGGACTGTGGCTCCATCATAAGCAGCTTTTAAGGCTACAAGGAGGATTAGCTTGTATTTCATTTGAAAAGAAGTTCCCAGGAGAGAGACATCTTAAGAGAGAGGAATAATCTGGTCAGAAAAGTGAGCAAAGGTGATTTTTATAAACAACAGTTAAGTCCATGTCAGACAAGCAAGTTTTAAATGGACAAGGTAAGACAAAACATGGCAGGAGTCAAGAAGTGAGAGAGACGAGGACTTAGACAGGAGTTTTGGTGTGGGCAGAAAGAAGACAGGGCTCGGGGATGCCATTTAAGGGAAAGCAATGAAGTGTATAAATAGCCTGCATTGTTGGATCTAACAGCAAAGCTGTTGGGCAAACAGTAACAAGAGTCCTCAAAAACCAGAAACAGACTCTTTCTCATCCTACTGGAAGTGCTTTTGGAAAAACCTCCAAGCTAAGTGACCATAGTAAGTGACCTTGACTTCTCTAGTGCTGGGTCAGTGAACAGTAAAATAGATTTCTTGAGCCACTGTTGAAAAGATTTCAGCTTCTAGGATTAACAGAAAAATACACTCCACATTAGCAAATAGCAACAAAAACATACATATTATGAACACCAATATTTTTCAGGAGCAGTAACTTCACTGCATATCTATGCAAAGCTACTTTGCATTTTCAGTAGAGTATTTCCAAAACTGAGAGTATGACTGAGAAAAGCAAAAATATTTTTGCAAACGTTTTGTCTATGAAAAGATTATAATGCTTGGCTCAGTATTAGATTGAACTTCTAACTACCAATCTTGCTCTATTCAAGCATTGTACCTAGGTGCTTTCTGATAATGAATTTTATGGACAGCAATTCAGAAAGGAAGTGTTACTAATATTGGACAAAATGCCTTTAAAGGGAAGATTTAAATATTACTGATTAGGGAAGACATACAATCCAATTCAAACATCTGCACTTTGAGTATCTCTTGGCATCAGAAATAAGGAGTTGCAGCAACAAGTTGCAGTATGAAATACCTCATGTTTTAGCAGTTACTGAACTTCAACAAACTGCAATAGCTAAAATAATGTTCAAAATATGCATTTTTTTTAAAAAATAGTATTAGAATAACTTCTCTGGGCTTTTCCTTAGACTCAGAAATATTGTTTTCTTTCCTTTTCCCACACTTGTTGGGATGAATACATTTTCACACTTAAGAGAAGAAACTGGTGTTTTCTTTTGTTTCAATTTCAATCCTGTTTGAGCCACTAGAAAAATGTTTAGGCCTTCTTCAAGAAGTTAAGAAATTATTAAATGTAAATTTATCTTGAAGGAACAACGCAAGCAAAAGTTTTCAAGTTAACATAAAAAGTTACACAACTCTAAGTTGTAGTATGTACTACTAGAGCTCACCTATGTGAAGCATTACAAACTGCTCCTCATTGTAGACTAGGAATTATAAATAGAAACATTTTTAGGCAAATAAAATACACTCTAACTAAAATTTTTCCAATAACATTTCAGAGGCAGTAAGAAAATACAGGCTGTAGATATTAACCCATTGATAGAAAGACATTACAGAAGTCTGTGTTAATAAATTATATAAAAACGAGGTTTCAACAAGCTTCACTGATTATGCAAGGATTTTTGTTTGTTTTAAGAGCTAATGAAGAAAATGTTTCTAACATGTAAATCAGTTCTCCAAACAGTTTTGTCACTAGGTTAAAGGCTGTGCTTATTCTCTCCAAAATGCCAGACATATCTTTGAATGTGAGAAGAAAATTAAAAAAAGAAACAGACAAACCTTTCAACAAAATCATCCAACAACACAGACCTTTGTGAGATTTTACTGCGGTAGCTCAAATACTTCATTTGTTTTAAACTGTGTAACTGATACACAATAACAAGTAAATATTTAAAAAATTAAAATGGATTAACATTAAAACATTTTAATATTGTCAAAAAGTTTAAGGGCCAGTGTATACAAGTCACCATCCGTTTGGATGCCAGCATTCCTTCTTACAGTAGAAAGTAAAATAATAATATGAAGTATTAGGAATTTAGCACGGACAAGGAACCCTACTATTTGAGAATTTTTCCCTCTGACCTGAAATTCTGCTTGTAAGTAAAGTTACTGTTTCTGTCCCAACTCTTTGAATTCCTCCCAAGCTAACTCGACTAACGTTTCAGTCTGCTAGAAAATATCTAAATAGAAAAAAAAAAATGGAGAACTCTCCTCAAGGGCAGACTACTGAAAGTACTGGAAGCTTTTAAACCTCTACACACCTTTACATTCATCACTCAGAAATAACAGGATGAATATTCTTTTTCAGTTTTGTGCCACCTGCCTCCTTTCTGATGGACTGCAGCCTTATGCCTGCTCATGAAAGCCTTTTTGTAGGCTTCCCATGCTGGTTCACAGTACTAAGAGGCACAGCATAAAAACAACCACAGTTTAGCCCTATATATTGCTTTTATTTTCATGTCCAAAAGTACTTTTCTTAAGAAATCCTACTTTAGCTTACTGATTTATATGATAACACTGAAAGTCCAGTGGACAACAGTGAACACAATGGCATTCCATTATTTCATCTATTTAAAATTCAAGTCTTTTCCAGGGTGGTATTAATCACTTATAACTCAACAACAGCTTATAAAGTTGAAAATTATTATTTGCAATTATTTTTATTATTATTACTCTTAATAATATTCTACTCACAGAGAGAAAATATATTTATTTATACCTCTGTCTTCTGCACTGCTGAAAGCTGAATATTTGGAACTATTGGTAGTAGCTATCCTAGCAGGCATAAGAGAGACACTTCAGACATAGCACATGAGGAAAGCCAGTGGCTGCACTGATAAGCTCTTGTGTTCCAACAGGCCCCCAGGTAACTCATTCCTAACTCTCCCATGTGACATGTCACCACAGCCTCCTCCAGAAGACTGCTGCTTGGCAAATTATCATGCACAAGCAACTTCAAATAGTAAGTGGGATCACAAAGTGAAAAGCAAGTCTGTGGTAAGATTGACCAATGGCAGCACTAAGATGTAAATTCAGCTTGGTAGAGGGAAATGTTGATCTGGGAAAAGTAACATTTAAAGGTTTTGGGAAAGAGCAGCATCTCTGAACAGTAGATAAATATGGAGAGAGAGGTTTCAGGGGCTTCAGAAGTTTGATAGAAGAATTTACAGAGAAAGCCAAAATTGAGATATTGCTAGAGATTTTTACCTTTTTAAGTTTCCTTCTGAACAAATTTGGAGTTCCTTCTAAACAAAACTATAAACAACTTACATTCTTAAGAAGTGCCAGTCAGGCATTTATGTAGCACTTGATAGCATCTGTCCAACTGTCAGGGCCTCAACTCCAGCTGTGGCTGATCACAAGCACTTCAGCCAGAGAAAACAGAAGAAATATCCACAAACCATATCTATCTTTCCTATGTATCAGAGAAAAAAAACAGAGCTAAACATTTTCTGATTGCTGTTGTGGGTGAACAGTTGAAACCCTGAAGCACGAGAGCTGGTTTTAAGCATTTTTTACAAGCTGCGAGGGTCATCACAGAATGGTTTGGGGTGGAAGGGACATTAAAGACCATCTAGTTCCAAGCCCTGCCACCACTAGATCAAGTGGCTCCAAGCCCTGTCCAGCCTGACCTTGAGCGCTTCCATGGATGGGGCAACTATGAATTTATTAAGGACAAAGGCTTCTTCTTATGTCACTCCAATGCCCACAGAAGAAGAAAAAATAGTAGTAAGGGGAAATATTTAAATGCCAGAAAGAACACACTGACCATTTAACCACAGGTTTGTATCTTCCTCTCAAAGAATGAAAACATCCCTCAAAACAGCACTGAAAAAATAATCTTGCCTCTGAAGTTTGTTGAGGGTAGCTTACTTCAGAACTTCACCTGTTTCACTTGAACTAGAAATTCGATCTAGTTATGACTCTAACAACAAGTTCTACAAAACCCCCAGCACCACATACCTTTTTCATGTGTAAGCAGCTATTCAGAACAAGTCAGTCACCTCTCAGTATCTTCTTCAATATGGAGCTGACATGCCCAACATGAACCACAGATTAGCTTGCTTTTTCAAAACATGGAAAATTTTTATGGCTTGTTTTGTGTGCTGTCTAGAATCTCCAATCTTCTTAAATATGACCAACAGAACAGGACACTGTATTCTAGAACTACACCAACCTAAGACTGCATCTCTACCTCTATGCTTTGCACACAGTCAAAGGTTAGAAAAGTTTCTTTTCTGCAGCAATGTGCCAAGAGCTTACACTGATTATGATGTGAAACTTTCCTTAAGTGTTTCTTCATGATTTTTCTTTTAAAATCTCTCACTTGTATGTACAATCCATACCTGCCAGGATCAAATGCAGTTTGTTACTATGTAAAGAGATAATTCAGATATTTATTACTAACCTTTGCTTTAATTCAATGCTTTAAATGCCCTAAATTATAATTTTTTATCAACATCCAGCTCTACAAATTATTTTATAATCAATTATATAGTTAATAAAATTACAGCATTTGACCAAATATCTTCCCTAAAAGGTAAATCTTTCCTTTAACAGTGGGCAGAAATATAAATAAATGTTCACATCGGTGAGCTAAATATTACCACCTAATTTATGCTATACCAATTCACCAAACTGCAGATCTCTCAAAAACCTACAGTCAAAGAAAACTTACCTGCTATGAAACTGTATCAACTGGCACTAATTAAATACTCTATTATTTTGTCTGTGATAACAGAACTGCAAATTAGCACTCTGTTTCACAGGCATGACATGCTGGAGATTGTTCCAAATGATTGGGAAATTGCCCATTTATTTCAAAAACTTAACAACCAACCAACCACTCCCATTCTCATTTTTCAAGATTTGTGAATAGTAAATGGTAGATTAAGATGCTTTCTTTATCTAACTTCTTTAAGAAGTTTCAGGTATAAATCATCCACAAAAACATCTCAGCTACATCTTCTGCCACAAATTATATTCATTCCTACATAGCATAGGACCCTTCATTTCTGCTTCTCTTCAAAACTGTAGTTTGTATTTTGCAGTAGAGTATTACTCTTATTCTTAGTAGTGCAAAGAAGGCTGTACTATCTTTATTTCTTTTGATGACTGGGATTTCATAACTTTCTTGGACTTGCTTATTCTTGTGACTCTTGAACCCTTCCATTCCTGTTGTTAATATATCTAATATTGAACAAAATTCTTCCAAGCATAACAAGTGCTACAAAGGAGACTATGTCCTTCTGATTTTTTATTAAAACATTCTGAAAAAGTGAAGCATCCTTTAATATACTTGCTGTTCAAGTAAAAAATTCAAGAAAGATAATGATTAAAAGCTCCAAATCCTGAACACAGAAAACAGTACTTAATAAACCAGTTCATTACTTTTTTCCTCGCTCATCTGGGCCAGCACAAATAAAATTTAAATAATAAAGGAACTTGAGAGATCACAAATTATTTCTATAAAGAACATTTGAAAGGAATCAAATTCTCAGAACATTCTTGGTAAACACGAATTTAGTTATCACATCTGAAAAATGAAATATAAATTGTAAATACTCCCAAGGTAACCAAGCAAAACAAAAAATTAAACACTTTGAGCATTCACATAAAATCCTTTGAGTACCATTTTATTAATTTGGCCTGAAGACAGAAATCACAAATAAACTTCTAATTATAATGGATATACAATGCAACTTGACTGATGTTTTCAGATACCAAAATGAAACATTCAAAGGCTTTTTTGCTTTAAGGGTTGCATTTACAGGTGTATGCAGCTGAGCCAGAAAGCCAGCTCTGACCTGATTCTAATTCCTCCCTTGGTCAAGGCTGTGTTTGGTCGATGCAGGACGAGGAGGGCCAAGAGAGGACAGCACAGCACAGCACAGCACTGCCACCTCGTGCCAGGCAAGCCAGACCCGGCACACGGCTCCTGACAGACTGATCCCAGAACGTGCTCTGCCTTCAAACCCTACACTTATTTGAGAACAGATGCTTCATCTTGAACTATCAAAGGGTACAACAGTATCCATCTTAAAGATCAAATTCTTTCAATAAAAGTAATCAAACTATCTGTACTTAATCAGCAGGTCAGGCAGCAACTACTCATTACCTTTGCCGTTGTAACAGCTTTATCAGAACTGTGATAAATTTCACTCACCAGAGATAAGACCTTTGCCAATGGCTATCTGCTTCAGATTAAGTCTTTCTAGTTTAATTTTCCTTTTCGGTAAAAAAGTTATGACAAAGCATACAAAGTTTCATAGTTCAGAAGATGCATAAAACTTCTGAACACCCATGCTATAAAAAGGGTCATATATTCTTGCTATATAAATGTTTGAATACTGACAAGTTACAAAGAAAACAATTTCCTTTCAATCCATTGTTATCTGAAATAGAACCACATCATCAAACACAACATAATAATGTAAAGAACGTGATTTTTTTGTTGTTGATTTACTGATAAATATAATTTTGCTGTGGATATTTCAGTCCTCCCTCAAGAGTCATAATTACAAGCAAAAAAGATGTAAAGTAGCAGTACTCACCAATATCATTAGCTAGAGCAGCAGGATCGGAGACCCCAAGGGTGGCTTCAAACTCTTCCTGAAGACGATAAGCTCTTTGAAGAAGAGATTCAAGCTTATGAATGAATTCAGCACTAATGATATCCTGCAAGAAAACAGACATTAGAAGATTTTCTATTTGCTTTCAGTCTGTAAGATTCCTTTGTAAAATCCAAGGATATTAAGCCTTCACATTAATTTCCTACAAACCACACAGATGAAAACTACAACATCCACAATATATACACTTTTCAGAACCCCCACATATTTTATTTAGAGTAATAAAAATAAAATCTGAATTTAAAAATATTTTTAAATTACCTGTGATGTTTGCTGCACTAGAAATAATGAAAGTAACACATATCTGTTTCTTTCAAAATATTTTTAGCATTTAGTTGATAAGAAAGGAGGAAAACAAAGTTTAAGCACATTGTTTGTGAATATGCAAAATTGATAATTTTTCCCTGAGATATTTATCTTTGGCAAGCAGATACCTCCTCACATAATCATAAAAGAAAGAGAAGACCCAAGGGATTTTGTGGAGGGAAGCCGTCTGCTTGATAGCTTGATAATACTGTCCAGAAGCAAACACTGATGCATCAGCAATTGCCAAAAGATAAATAATGTTAGTTCCCTTCCCATGCCTTCCTCCAAGTAACCTACCAAAAGAGCCAGTAGGAATGAACTCAGATCTCCTTTAAATAAAACACTACTAAATTGGAAATTGAATCAATTGTCATGTTTGGCAATTGAATTTGAAAAGATTCAGGCAATAACATAGAACAAATTATCAGGGCAGCCTCAGTAGATTACAGATGTACTCACTTCTACACTTTCTTCTGCAATTGCATCTCCTGCTCCAAGCTTAATGGAACCACAGATTGCTTCATCTTCAACTTGCCTGTTACGAAAGCTTAGAGCCTGCTCCCAGCGCCTCAGTGCTTCTTCAAACAGCTCCATACCTAGGGCAGAGCAGGAACAGCTTCAGCTACATTCACGTTTGAGAGACATGGGAAAATATGTAGCCAAAATAAGCATAATTATCACAGTGATGTAAGTTGAAACAACATCACTACCAGTCTATACTACTATATTCCCAGTATATATTTACCTCCTTTTTGTGCAAAGAAACATGATAATTTTCCCCATGTGTCAGGGCTTGACTTTAAGGATTAATACTGCAAATAGTGTAAGAAAAAGTATTCTGGAAAACTAACTTTAGATCAAGTATGATTTCGTTATTTTATGGAAATGTTCTCAAGACACTTGCCACCAGGATACTGAGAAAAAACACAATAATATTTTGTGTCACTTTACCATAAAACCAAGAAATTATTTACATTCATTGTAAGCAGATGCTGAATATTCTTACTATGACTTACCCATCAAATATAAATTTTCAGGTGTGGTCACTGGAATATTGACAAGCTTAACATCATCTTCGTCTGCTTTATCCCAGGAATTAGAATTGGCACAAGCACAGCTGTGACAAGAGGTGGCACTCTGAACCTTAAAAACAAAATGTTGTTATAGAGAGTATCCTTAAAACCACATTCCTGCCAGAGTACATTACACCCAAGGCATCTGCCTAGAAACTGTTTTCACTGTGTGGTAAGGACTGTGGTTTCTCAGCATCTCTAGTTGCCTGTGTAGTTTGCTCAGGAAACTTCCTTCAGCTCAGGGAAGCCTTTAGATCTATATTCAACACAAGTTAACAGACATTCAAGAGTCTTAAAACACTTTTACTTACCGAGGCCAGGCTTTGAACTGAACCAGAGTATTTACTGAAAAGTCCTCCATTTGCATAGATACAGGACTGAGATCCTTTTTCCTTGGCAGAGCTCAGAGAAAGAGTCAAGTTTTGTCGACTACTGGAACAACTAGAACCTAAGAGATACATTTATTTTAAAGCTCTTGCAAAGTCAAAATATTGCTTCTTTTGCAATCTATCAAGAAATTTTTTGCAAATCTATCAAGAATTGCATTAACTCTTTTCAATAAAATCCAGTTTAGAAGCAAACAACAATTATCCTTTTATTTACAATTCTACTTAAGAAACTCCACATTAGAATTCACTATCTGTAACAATAACTATGAATTTTGGCTTAATTATTTGCCTATTCTATAAAAAAATCAGATCTGAGTTTCTCTGATTGAGATACACACAAAAGAATGGCAAAACCCATTGTTAATACACTATTGATAAAAAGAGTTTTAATCCTGGTTCACAACTAAAACTTCACCTTTGACAAGAAGCCCAGCTTCTTTATAAGACACTGTAATTTTGTTTCTAATTTGACAAATTCAAAATTTAAAGTCTAACAATTCAAACCCACTCAGGTGTTCCATCCTTAGATTAGAGGGATGTAGCACCTCTCCTATGAGGAAAGGCTAAAAGATGGGATTGTTGACCCTGGAGAAGGCACCAGGGAGATCTTACTGCAGACTTTCAGTATTTGAAAGGGGCCTATAAGAAAGATGGGAACAGACTTTTCAAGCAGGGTCTGCTGCAATAGGATAAAGGTTACTGTTTTAAAACTAAAAGAGGGCTGATTCACATTAGATAACAAGGAATAAAGTTTTTACAATGAGGGTGCTAAAAACTGGAATCAATTGCCCAGAGAAGTCATGGATACCCCAACCCTGGAAACATTCAAGGCCAGGTTGGATGGGGCTATGACCAATCTGGTATAGCTGAAGATATCCCTGCTCAAGCAGGGGTTGAACTGGATGACCTTTAAAGGTCCCTTCCAACCCAAAATATTCCATGATCAAAGGAAAATAGTTTGGTTTACACTTATGCACACCCACCCCCTCACATAACTTTTTCTCCTCTCCAAGAAAACAAAATAACCCCCCAACCTGAGGGTTCCATGACTTACCTTTTTCTGAAGCAGCTGCTTTTGCACACTCTAATATGAGATGAGTTGGTTCCCATGGTGGCACTTTCTTGTTTTTCTTTCCACGTCTTCTTTTAAAGTGATGGGCCAGAAAAATCACAGATATTGCACTCACTGCTGTTACTGTGAAAAGTTTCTTTAACCCTGGCGAAAGCTTTATCTGAAAATAAAAGTGTGATTTAATTGCAAATATATATATACTGAGAGACAGACTACAGCACCAAGAACTATAAGGTATATTGCAAATACACAGACTGTAGGGATCTAAGCAAATGACTTTCAAACAAAGATTAGGATTTTTTAAATTTTTAAACCACGACAATGCAGGGGTTCAATTAAATCTCTAACAGCAAAAAAATACTGAGAAGGAAATCTTTCACAACTACACTACTTCTTGCACTGTGAAAGAGTGGAAGATCCTAATACCAACACTCGTGTGGTGTTTCAATTTGAGTAGAACATGTATTTAAATATATTTCTCTAAACTAACAGTTTTAGAAAAAAATTACATTTTGGATCTAGATCAGTCATAGGTCTATAGGTGTTTAAATTAGTAAATAATAACCTCATACACAAGCAACTTGTATCAAAACATTAACAAAAAAAAATTGTAACATACAAAGTAACAAGATACACAAAGAAGAAAAGTGCCATTCAACTGGAAACCACAGTTTACATTCACAAAAAAAATCTTTTGGAAATTTATGCTGCTTGAGGAAATGCTGGTAGAAAACCAGATCCACATATGGGCCTTATACGGTGCTTGTGTAATGTGATTCCTCATACCAGAGAGAGCACAGAGCACCACTGCCCTCTGCACTCCTGGTTGCTGTGCAGCTGGTAAATACTATACAAAGAAATATTGAAAGCTTCTCTCTGCACTGAGTCTACAGTCAACAAGTCAAGCACCTTCGATTTGAGAACCCTGCCCTTCCAGGTACCATGCCTTGACTGAGGTCTACAACTACCACTGTACTCCGTGAGGAAAAGGAAATGCCTAAAACACAGCACCAACAAATTTCAACAAGACTTCTGTATTTCACAGAAAAGAGTTAACAACCCAACACCTGAGATTAAAACCTCTAAGACCACAAAATTAAAATTAAAAATGAACGCTTCAAAGAACCACAAACGGATTTTTCAAAATGTCTGTGTGGCTACAAACATGACCAGCGAAATGAAAACCTCTAAAAAGAAGAAATAGTTGCCCATAAGGGAGTTGCATGTGGTATTTAAAAAGGACATGAGAATGCTGCAACATGAAAAAGAAAACAGTGATCTTGCAGTGAGAGTTTTGAAGTATTTAATATGCAGAAAAAATGTGGAAATGAGCATATTCAGCTAAGACTGAGAATATCTTATCCCAGTTTATTATGCAGTGAAAGAAAAATACTTACAGGGAATTGTGAAATATTACATAGCTTTTGCTCATAAGTCTAATAAAAATAAAATACAGTCATATTAAAAATCTGGTTTTAAAAGCAGAATCAATACTATTATTCAAAATTTAATGACAGTTATGTTTAGCTTGTAAATTTAAAAAAACAAGAAAAAAGACAATTTGAGAATTTTGATATTTTGAGAATAACTGTTACAAAATAGAGATATACAGACACTGCGGGTAAAGCAGATGTATGATGATGTACTAAGCATTTACTAGCAGAAAAAGACAAAAAGACACACTTATTTTAGTTCAGTTATAAACAAACTAAACCCCAAGGTATTCTGTACAAATTTCATTCACACTCACAAGAGCACGTACAACACTACAATAAACTTTAAATGCATAACAAAAGTAACAGTATTTAGGTAATGCATTTATTACCTGGTTAAGAGAATAATACCAAGAAAGGGGAAGATGAAACACCCGTAAAGCTACTGTCTTCAGAGAAAATCGTGTCTCAGTAACAGCTTCTTCTGACATGGCTCCTTATCTCCCATACCTCATTAAGCGAGACTATCTTGAAAACAATCACAGATGGTCTCCGTAATACTCTGTCAAATGAAGGATACATACTAAGTTACGCAACAGAATCCCAGGACGATTTTCTTCTACAAGCTCGAATCTCTTATGTCACAGGTACATTACTTGTTTGATTGATGTTTTTGAGTAGAGGCAAGAATTAATGTGGAGACAGCAAATTTGCTGGTTCAGCTTAGTCCCCGTTTGTCCAACTGTGCTGTGCAGACGTGCAGATGTACAGCCAGGACTAAGGAGGGCTCGGTCTGCTCTGATTAGAGCCGCTCCCGTACCACAGCGCCCGGCAACACCCCTGCCTCTGAAAGCACGACTGCTGGAAGAACATATCTGCCAGCTGAAAGAGTTAAAAGATTTGAGAGCAGCCAGAAAAAGTTTATCCCATTCAGCGCATCGTTTATTTTGCAGACACACCAAGAGAAAGAGTCACTACAGCCTGACGTAATCTCCCCGCTGCAGGCGCACCCCTCTCACTCCCTGATGCTGAACACAAGGCGAAGCCTCCGAACCGCGACTCCGGGACCGCACGGCGGGAGGCGATGGAGGCCGCGGGGCAGAAGCCACCTCCGCCCGAGCCCTCCCCAGCCCGGGCAGCCCCGGCATTGCGGGCGGGCACCGGATAGAACCGGGTGACCCGCGCGCCCCTCAGCCCCTCCCCGCAGCCACCCGGGTCAAAGCGGGCGCGCCCCCCCCCGGCCCGGCCCGAGTCGCTACAGCTGCCGCACTCAGTTCCCTGCCCGCCGAGCACCGGGGCCCCGCTCCCGCCCCGGCGCTGCCCGGAGACCCGGCGGGATCCGCTTCCGGCACAGGGAGAAGCGGCCGCTGACAGTCGGGAGGAGCCGCTACCACGTGAGGTAGACCCGTCAGGACTCTGCGCCCGCCATCTGAGGGTTCGGTCAGGCGGGGGGTGGGAGCTCAGCGGGCCGTGTGCCTGACTGGTCTCACAGCCCAAGGCGTGTTGGTGCGGCGATGGCGGCCGCCCCGGGAGCTGTCCCGGCGGCCGGAGCGCCGCGGTCCCGCAGGGCTGGGCGGGGGCCGCAGGTCGGCGGGGGGCGCAGGGCGGCGGGGCCCGGCCCGGGGCAGGGGGG
>VXBI01013437.1:575515-622866 GCA_013397375.1 Toxostoma redivivum | reverse complement strand
GCGGTGCCCGGTCCGGGGCAGCGGGGCCGTGTGGGGCGGGACTGCCCTCCCGCCGGCTGGAAGCGGCCGCAGAGCTCCGCAGGTCCCTGCTGAAGTTACAGCTGTGCGGCAGCGGTACCGTGGATACCGCGCAATCCCTAAAACCAGCAATGTACCGATAAATGGCCCTGCTCGCTCCCCGAGTTATCCATGCGCATGGATCATCGGTATGAGGGGTGGAACAGCCTGGGGGAAAAGTCCGGGGTGTCACCTAGTGGAAAATCACTGTAGGCTTCTCCTGCACTTAGGCAAAGCCTGAGTTAGGAAAATCCTCTTAGAAATGTAGCGGTTAGCTAATGGGTGTCATAGTTAGGATTTAGCGTGGTAGAAGAAAGAAACGAAAGAGTGGCCTGTATGCCCTGAAAGCCAATATAAAATGAAAACTGTCTAACCCTGTAAGAGGATATACCCTCAACTCCAGAATGTTTTAAATGGCTTTTCTCTGTGGGAACAGTAGTTAAGGGCGGAAAAAAAATGTAATGGAAGTGACTTACCAATTTATGTCTTGCTTGAGTGGGTAGCTCTTGGTGCCTGAGGAGAAAGACCAAGTGCCTTTGAACAGGCTACTGAGCATACTTTTGTCATTTAATCGGAAAATACCAGGTTTTATGCTAAATAAAGTAAGTTCCCTCTAAGAGCTGGGATTGGTGGCGTCGTTTTTTCAAAAAATGGGATGCACTTGTTTATTGTTGATAGATTAAAAAAAAAGATAAAAATAGAGAGGAATGGGAGATAAAATTCAAAACTACGTCTTGATTGGCAGAATATAAAGAAACCTAGGTCAAGAAATAGGAAAGATGAACCTTAATGTCACATGCTAAGAAGACTAATTTTAAGTTTGGTAAAAATGTCACTTATGTATAAAAGTAATTGAAGTTTATAAAAAACGACACAGATTTTTAGAAAAGTGATAAAAAATATCTATCTTAAGAATCTGAATATACCAAAGGCTATCACTTTGGTGGCCTTTTATAGTTTTGAGTGAATGCTGGTGGCTTTTTTCTGAAGTGTAAAGAATATTATTATGGTAAATAATTACTGAATTTCCGACCTTCTTAGTATTCTAAATAGTTAAGTGTTCAGGTACAAATTTGCACCCTGTGTCACTCATGCTTTGTTGTTATAAAATATAAATAAATATTAAAGAAATTGTTCCAATGCATCACTGGTGAAATAACTGTGAGTGCAACTAAGAAGCCTGAACTTGCAGATTACTGGTTTGAGATGCTGTTATTCAGAGCTGTACTGACAAAATAATAAAAGCCTGTAATGAAGACACAATTGGTGCTTCATGTAACTGATGTCTTCAGAATAATCCTTTTATTCTTAAAATCTTCCATCCACATTCCCTTACTGAACTCTGTAAAATTTTCTGTTAAAATGGCTCCATATTTAGAACATCAGTGGAATACATAACACATATAATTGTTTATTTCAATATCTGTTGAAGTATTAACTACTGTAACTAGGAAGATGAAATCATTAATCCAAAAATTTTTTGAAGTAATTGAAAATCTGTTTTGTTTCTTTAGGAAATATTGGGTTCCTTACATGAGCCGAAGATAATTTTTGAGATCAGTTGAATTCTGGTAGTGTTTGATGAGAGTTTTCTGTGGGTGAGATAGGTGTTCCATGGTAGTCACCACACAAGTCTGTGATGCTGTGGAATTCTACTGAATTATAAATAGGATGCTGGTCATGATGCTTTGAATTATGGTCCACATTTCTCTGATGGCTCAATTTTTTCTTGGTGAATGAAAAGACTAGTCAGGAACACCAAAAAACCCACTGAGAATGAACTTCAAGAGAATTTTTTCTTTAAAACTTGACTCTGTGCATTCTCAAAGCAAAACCGTGTTGATAAGTCCTACTTTGGAGCATTAATTGGCTCCCTTTCTGGGATGGGGTAGTATGAACATTGAGATGGGTGAACTGAAACCTCTGAGGGGAAATAATGGAGGGAGCCAGCAATAGACTGAGAGAGAAATTCTCTCCCAGATCTGTGGGAAGCATTTCATGAGAACCTTATTGCAAGAGTGTGATCATGAGCAGTTGGTGTGGAAACAGGCTGAGAGAGTTGGGGCTGTTCAGCCAGGAGAAGAGAGGAGACCTTACACAACCTCCAGTGCCTAAAGGGGCTGTAAGAGAATTGGAGCAGGACTTTTCACAAGGGCCTGTGGTGATAGGACAAGGGGAATGGCTTTGAACTCAGAGGGCAGGTTTAGTTTAGATATTAAGAAGTTCTTTATGGCTGGTGAGGCACTGGAATAGGTTGTTCAGAGAAGTTGTGGATGCCCCATCACTGGAAGTGTCTGAGGCCAGCTGGGATGGGGCCCTGGGCAAACTGATCTAGTGAGTGGCATCCCTGCCCATGGTAGGGGGTTTGGAACCAGATATCTCTAAGATTTCTTCCAACCCAAACCATTCCATGATTGTGTGATGTCATTGGGAGCATGAAATGGAGATAAAATCCAGCTTTGGAACAGGAGTATAAAATGGAATGTAAGAGAAACTACAAAAGTAGGTTTGTTGGATTATTTTGGTTTTTTTTTTAAAGTACTGAAAATGCAGAAAAACAATTTTTGGATGAGGCCAACGCAATGCAGAAGCTGGTGTAAAAGCAGATGTGATAATGAGCTGCAGGGGAAGAAAAGCAATCTCTTCACATAGAGTAGGAAGTGATGAAATGGAGGAAGATAAGTGAGTGAGGGAGGGGCTACCCTGGGCTTGCTAGGACTTAGGTGAAGAATGAGTCATGGTTTTGAATTAATTTTACAGTTTTAGACTTTACCATAAAATTTTACAAAATATGTGTCTGCAGCTATGTATATTAAGCTACCAAGGTTATGGCAGTAGAGTGAGTTATCACAGTGCTGCAAGATGGAAGGAGGCGTGTGAAAAATTTGTTAACAAAAGGTGAAAGAAAGGCCACTGAGTTTTGTTCTTATAATGACATGTGAAAAGTCTGTAACATGAACTACATTTCCACAAGAGATGCTCTCCATATGGACAGGAATAGAGACCACATGAACAGCTTTGGCTTTTTGATGATTTTTAGAAGAGAGATGCAGATTGCACCAAGAAACAGCCACTGGCATGAGCAGAACTCCTGGATTTGAGTTTGTTCAGATCTGCAAGTTTGGATTTGTGCAGTTCCATGTATGAAAAGTTAAATAAATACATTAAATACAAATCTGGCAGCATGAGGTGAAGTCTCCATTCATTGCTTTGTATTACTTGGAATAATGCATTCAGAAAGCTTCTGCCATAAAAGAAATTAAGCCTAAAGCTTTACTAATCCATTATATCAGTCTTTCTAAAGCATTTGTATTAAATCATCTCGCTGCATTTAATGTTCTAAGGGCTTTATTTGAAACTCAGTTTTCCTTTTTTAACATTTTAACAGACCTTGCAAACTGTGGAAGATTTAACATGCATTCATGTTGCCATTTCTGTTCTGAAAGGGAGCCTTACAGTTCAAAGAGGAATTGCTAATATGATGGAAGTTGAGGAGGTTTGGCTTGAAAAACTGTTGCCTTATTTGAAGTGTCTTTCAGTAACAGTGCATATAGATTACAGTCAGTCACTGAACTGAGGAAGTACTTCTCCAGCTGGAGCTTATGTTTTAGAATGATGCATTTTAAATGTCATGCCACTGGTCCAGGAAGAGACTTTAGATCTCATCTAGAAAAAAAAATTCCTAAACAATTAATTTAGTATAGTATTTTCAGTCTTGTGAGATAAGTTCTGAAATATTTTATTGGGCAACTGTAAACATGATATTAAAAAAGATTGAAACATATACACTCATACTTGAGTTTATATATATATATACACAATTATATATATAATAAAAATTTATGTATAAGTAATTGTCTATGAAGAAAATGTATTTAAGCGTATCTATGCATGTATATACATACATGCTTGTAATATGACATGAAGTATCACATATTATTCCATTACAAATAATACACAATACTTCAATAATATTTTTTCTTCACATACACATACATATATAGAAAAATGACCAAAGGGAGCTGAATGCTTCTTGATTCAAAAGGATCTTATTGCAAGGCAATGGAAGGGAAAAGTCAGATATAATAAGCTGAAGGTTTACCAGGGCGTGTCTGAGATGCCCAATAGGCAAGGTTTGTTTTCCCCCACTCTGTCAAACCTGTAGGGTGCTTAATATTGAAATGACTGACAGGACCTGTAAGTGGAAGGAGCAAACCTAAAGCTGCCAAAGCACACAGGCAAAGTGAAAGGAGCTGTTGATAACAGGGCCAAAGGCTGCAAACAGATCAAGGAGGGTACATCACTGAGCTGAAGTTTAGTTGCAAGTCTTGATAAAGGAGCTCTACGTTGGACAGATAATAATTGGGCAAAAAAAGTTAGTTTTTTCTTGGCCTTTAGAAAGATTGAGTCATCAATAGTAATTAAGCGACAAAACTGAAACAAATTTATTGGATAGTTCCTGTCTGAATGAGTCATTTGGAGTATTTATATAAAAAGAACATTACAGAGTTTTTTTTGTTTTTTTTTTAATTTTAGATTTTCCTTCTGTTGCTTTCTATGCAACTCTTGGAATAATAATGACAAAGTGATTGTGTGTAGCATTCTTTATTTTTGATAAGTTTCTGTGTCTGCACCAGAAACTTTGGTGGGCAAAGAGAACAAGATAAAAGCGTTGCTGAGTGTTTAGTGCTATGTGTGAGTCCCAGGTTTCAGTCTCCTTTTGATATATAATATATCTGAATCTAGGATGCATCTTTGTAAATAAATAAAACCAAGATAAAGTTTCTTTATCCTGTGATAAACGAGTCTTGTGTTCCTGCAGTTTAGCCTTCACAGCTTCAGCAGTATTGCAAAGATCCTTTTTCAGAACATACAGGCGAATCCACTGTCAGTTCTAGGCAGGCTTAAAAACGAATGTTTATATCATTTGGGTGCCATGGCAGAGTCCAGCAAGTTAAATAATTGACCCAAATCAGCTCTGCTCCATTCAGAATTCTTTTAGTTTATGACCTAGAAGACATTGGATTTCATTTCAGAAATCAGCAGGTTTAGTTCTGGGCTATTGGAGTGTCTTACTGAAATTGCTTATCCTCACATGGTCTAAAGAAACACATTGTTTTAAAAGTTATGCATATGTTGCATATTGGGTATCTAGTATTGCTGTCTATTCTAAGGAATTGGGTTTTACTCATTCTTACTTCTGTTGACAGGTGAAAAAGTTCCAGCTACGGGATATCAGAAAATACAGCTTCAGCTATGTCATCACCCAGCAGTAATTGCCCACACTTGGAATCGGTTGGTGAGATAACAAAGGAGGAATTGATACAGAAATCTCACGTGAGTTCTAGCAATTCACCTTCTTCCTATTGCTGTTGACTGGTCAGGTGTTTTAGGTCCACATTTTAGTGTATTATTAGTTACAAGGTGCATTTAAGTGTCAAGCATGAGTAAAAGCTCCTCTAGTGGAATAATAAGGTTAAAATCAAGTATGGTAAGAACTGTGGGCTTGATGAAGCTGAAAAACTATTCTTCAGCACTTAAAGAGCACCTTTGCCACAAGTGATGTTTTATTGGAATCATTAGTTAGAAGAGTGAGCAGAGCACCAAACTGAACTTTATTTTCATTGCCATTGCACCATTTAGCTATTTGGACTATCAGTGTTGTATAGTACAACTGACTTCAAGTAGCAACTGTAACAAAGAAATTTATGCTTGAGTTTGCTTGGCTAACAGTTCTCTTTCTGACAGAGAAGCCAAAGTTTGAGAAACCTTCCCTCCCTGAACTCTTGGTTTCAAGCTAGGGTTAAAAAATGGAACAAAGAATGATCTTAATAGCTCATTTAAGTAGCTGGGAGATGATGAAAAGTGAAACCTTTTCTGTCCATGGTGCTTAATTTTTATAACAGTTAATTTGCTGCTGAGGAGTACAGCATTTTTCTACTGTTGCATCTTGTTTGTGTAAACCTTTGCAGGTGGTGTCTGCAAAAAGAAATATTAATGTATTAAAAGTTCTATCACTGTCATTTTTTTTTCTGTTAAATTTATAGGAAAGATCATTTATGAGGATTATTACAATCATGTGATATGGTACATATTTATGCCTTATTTAGAAAAGCAATTTTTGGTTAAAGATGAAAAATCAGAAATAAATCTGAGATTTTAGTGGAAAAATATGCTGATCTTGAGATTATGGGGAGCAAAAACTAGGTTGGTAATCAACATATCCCTTTTTAAAAGTTAACTTTAAAGTTTAAAGGTATTCATCTTACACTAAGCTTTCCAGTATTTTTTCTTGTTTTGTCTTGAAGTTATGGTTTACTGGTGAAAATAAGTGAAATGAAACTTATTTTTGTGTTGAACTTTAATAGGGCACTTGTCAGGACTGTAAAGTCAGAGGACCCAACCTTTGGGCATGCTTAGAGGTAAGCTGTTCTGTTGTTCCACAGTAGAGTCATTTTCTAGTAAAGACAAAGTTGGTAGTATTTTTTTTAAGAAACATGTGCAGTGAAGTTCTTGAAAGTAGTTTTATTTAACTTATTTAAAAGAAAAATTTCTTCTGCAGTTCTTTATTTTTAAAATTATTTATCTTCTATTAGGTACATACTTCTTGTAATTTAAGAATAATATGCTTAAAATGAGATTTTTTTTTTTTTATGAGAAGGACGGTAGCATATTGGTGTTTTTACTTGAGTTATGATACTTTTTAGCTCTTAAGTTTTGAAGGATTTTAAATATTTTCCCTGGGTCTGAAAATCTAAAAAATAATCTATTATTCCTGAATTAATTAAATTACTTTTTATAAGCCTTTCTTAGCATATGTAGTCATAGCATCTAGTAGTAAATGCCATAGTAGTAAAAAGACATTTTGCAGAATATTGCATACTCTGACTTCTATACTTAAGCAAAACAAAGAAAAAACTCCTTATTCTGAAACTTGCAGAAGCTTGTATGAACATTCTCCTTACTTTGTACAGATTTCATACAGTCTTTATATTTATGACAGAGCTATACCCAGGGTACTTTTGCCTGACTCTTCTTGCTGTCTACAAAAAACTGTAATTTTCACTGTCTTTAAAGACAATACAAATAGGTTGCTTCTGACTGATCTATGGTCCCAACTGGAAACCATATAGTTAACTTTGTTTTTAAAACGTCTTGTGAGCTCTTTGGACTTACAGTTGTTTACAGAGATAGAAATTTTGCCCCATAGGCTTGACTTAATTTCATTTTTTCTTTAAGTACTGTCAGAAAGATGTCTAGACTAATGCCCCCCTTTAGGTGTATATATGAGCATTTTTTAAAATCCCCCGAATTTGTGTCCTTTTAAGTGGATGGTGGTGACAATTAAGAGGTCAGATTATTTTGCTCCTTCTGTCAATAACAGATGAAGGGGGAAAGAAACAGTGTTTAAAGTCTTTTGTTAGATGGCCTGAAATTTTAATTATGTATAAAAAAACCTCTTGGGAGTGGGGAAGAGGTGTTCAGGAATGCATCAACCTGGCAGGTGGGAAAATGCTGTCAAGCTTAAAACATTTTTTTTTTATTTTATTTCTCACATAGAGCTCTTAGACTGTTACTGAAAAATTAAATTTTATACCAACATTTCCGTAGGAGAGTCTTATAGTTGCAGTAGGATACTTAATGTCATGCTGTGATGTTTCTCCTCTTGGATGAATTGGCATCTTGCTTCACCTTTTTCAGTAGAAAAACCTGGTGAGATCCCAGCATGCAAACAATCTGTAACTTATCAGCTATCTGTGATCATTTAATATAGAAAATTGGCCGTGCTCAGCTACTATTTGATTGTAGAAATTAACGTGCTTAGAGAGTTACACAGATAACCTGCTGTGCCCTCCTGTGTGATTGGCCTGACTCATGCAAATGAGGAATTAGCAAAAATTGCTTGAAGATCAGCAGCTGCAAGATTCCACACTCGACTCAGCCAAATATATTTTGCAATGAGCATGATTAAAATTGACAATTATTTTGCATGTTATAACTAGACCGTGGCAAGTGTAGTGCTGGAAAGTTATGTAAAGGTGAAGAAGCTAATTAGTTGTGAAGTAATCCTCTGATGAGTAGGCATTGCAGATAGGGACATGCAGGGATTTTCGTATAAACATGTCTGAGGCTGTTGCCATTCAGTATTTCACCACTCAGACACTAGATTAACTTTGTGTTTTCTGCAACAGTCCTTACTAAATAAGGAATTGTAAAAAGTGCATGTTGCCAGTAATACGAATAAATGTATAAAAATGGCCAAAAAATTATATTCTAAACATTGCCCATCAGTGTGAGAAGTTGAGTTAAATCTTGCAGCATTCTTTTTTGCTTTAGGTGATACTTACTTTATTGCTTACTGTGCATGTCTCTTGGTTTGTGTAGGACTCAAGTTTGATATTTGAGTGAGTTTTAAAGGGACTGGCAGTATATTCCTATTTTGTAAAACCTGTTTGAGACCACGTTTTAATTCTATATACTTCTGTGTATCTTGCCCAACAGAACAGGTGTACGTATGTTGGCTGTGGTGAATCCCATGTTGATCACAGTACCACCCATTCCCAGGTACGTGTATTTGCTGGTAACACAGTTCCTTGAAGCTGTGCAGTTAGAGAACTTCCATTTCAATGAAGTCAATAACCTATGTTAGCTAACTGTATGGAGGTTTGATTAGCTGTAATTGTTTCTCATGTTATAGAAGCAGGTCTTGCTAATTAGGAATGAGTTTACAGGTTTTGTGCATAATTATGCAATTCTTCTAAAGAAGATGGTGCCAATGAAAAAAAGAACAATAATTACTGATGGTTTTCAAGATGCACAGACAAAAGATGTATTGAGTACCTCAGTTTATGTGTAGTACTTCACTACTTCAGTCTAAATTTCTGGGACTATGGCTGCCTGATGGGTAAGAGGACAAAAATTGCATTAATGGAAAGATACAGAGGTGTAAAATAGGGAGTATAAATTGCTAGAGACAGGTGGTTTGTTTTTGCAATATGCTTGCTGTTTCAGATGAAGGTACTGTAGATTGAACTGAGCATATGCTTTCCTGCTATGTCCTGATCTTGGGTCCAGTTTAGTGGGAGCAGTGGAGTGTGTGCACTCTGTTCCCCAGCATGCCAGGTTCTGCCAGGGCTGGGCAGCTTCTGTGCATAGGTTTGGGTCTTAAACTGGCTGTGTGTTCTGGGCACACACGTGTGCAAAGGGAACACTTGCCAAAATAAAGCAAATAAGGTATTCTGGGCACAGAGAGCTGGCAGTTTTATAAGCATGTCATTTTTGAGTTGCTGATTTTGAGACTAATGAAATTCTTGCCATCAATTTATAGTTTGTCAGTAAATGCATCTAGAGTTCCACACTGAAGAATTTTTGATCCCTAAAATTATTTTAAAAACCCCTAGTGAATATTAAAATGAAGGAATAGCTTATACAGGTGTTTTACAAGAAGTATGTGGTGTTATGACCATTTTACCACCACTCGTGATTTTGTTTTTGTTTTGAAGCAGGACCTTGATTAGAGTGAGTATTTATACAAGTTGATAGTGCATTAATATAAATCTATAGAAATACTTTCATGTTTTTTTTATCAGCTGTTAAAAGCTGAATATCACAGTTCTAAAGCCTTTACAATAGACTCAGAAATGAGATGTTTCTAGAGTAGTTTGGCACCAGATGGTCCCTGAATTTCTTGCCTACAGTTTTATACCTCTTGGCTCCTTACAGTGGTTTATTCCTGCTTTGTTGCTTCCTTAGCAATGTTACGTACTTGCCAGGTAGGAGAAAGCAGGCAAGCTATTAATTTTCTGTCAGTGACATCCTTGTCTTGATTTTCTTATTACTTAATTTTAATTTGAGGATAGTAAACAATTTTCTGAATTCTTCTTTAATAAAAATGTCAATAAACTTTTAAAATGATGAAGTGAGGTTGGCATGGATCAACTTCTGCTTACTTCAGTTTACACCAGCAAGGCTCCCTGTACTGCAAGTTCATTGTGTCTTCACTCCAAGGAGATCATTAGGCCATTACTCTGAAGTCTTCTAATTATGTATGGATCTGAAGCTACGGAATTAAGCCTATTCTTGTGATTAAAATTGTTTGACTTATTTATATAAATGTGATGTTTTTAGTAGGGAGAGGGCTACCTAATGAGATTTTAACCTACTTTACAGTAAAAACACTGTTCCTGTACAAGATTTTGTTAAATGAAGGGAGGAGGAACTTGGGCCTCCTACAGCAGTTGTAGTATTTTCCTAATTTCTAGCAAATCCCTATTGTCTATAAACCTGGCTGATACTGACATATAAGGAAGAAATACAGGAAGGATTAGTAAAAATATTTGGAGGAAGATAGCAATTGTGTGCCCAATCTTATATTAAGCAAGGAGGTTAAAAAAATACTGAGATTTGAACAATAAAAATATTCTTCATCTACCAAGTTTATATTGCTTCAGAGTATGAAGCTGTCAACAAGAGCTGTTTGAGTCTGGAATTTTTGCTTTAATACGAGGACCTCTTATTGTAACTGAACTAAAAATTTTATCTTGGTCTTCAGATTGCAGTAAATAACCTGAAATTCTTGCAGCAAACCAGTAGAAATAAACGTTGTAGAGGAGGTAGTTCCTTGAAAACTGGTTCGTTGTGAATTGTAGCACTTCTAACAAGAATAAGAAGGCTTTCTTCTTATTTTTTAATTACAGAGAGGCTTGTCAGATATGACAGTGTCTTAGATTCTGATTGCATCTTGTTGCTAATTTCAGTGATTTATACTAAAAATGAATGTTTGTACTAGAATTTCAGTAACTGAATTGCTCTTTTTAAATATTCTAACACATATTATGGTTGTTTTATTGTTGAAAAACCTAGAATTTTAATATATCTATTGTAACTTGCATGTAGTGGTATTTAGTTATTCCTGATTTCTGAATCCCAATTGTGGTTTTTGTTCTGTTTTAGGAGACAAAGCACTGTCTGACTGTCAACCTTACTACTCTCCGTGTTTGGTGTTATGCCTGTAGTAAGGAAGTATTCCTGGACAGAAAATTAGGATCTCATTCTCCACTACCAAGTACAAGATTGTCTCACCAAGCACAAGAAAACAGTGTGCAGGTACTTTTTAACCCAATGGAACAAAAGCAGCTGTAGCTTTGCAGTAAACATTGTGTTTTCTCTTAAATGAGAGACTGATTTTTTCCTCCATTCTTGTGGCTGAACTTTCTATTAATTCCTCTCTATTTTCATAGAATTTTTTTGGCTTTATTGACATCAGTAGCGTTCACTCTGATCTTTTGTTTGTTAGATAAGTGTTGTCTTGGAGAAAGTTATACTGCAATTTCTTAAGTAAAATTGTTTGGAATAATGCTTGTATCTGAAAAAAGACGTGTTATTTCTTTATTGTATGTGTAACATTACAAAAACATGGCAGGTAACTCGGTTAAAACAATCACAAGTAGAAGTACAGTATTTCTAAATGTGTTCTGCTTGAGGCAGAGAGCAATAGAAGAGAGACCATCATGCACAGGTTGAACAGAAAGATGGACAGGTTTTCAGTCTATGTAATAAAAAAATATATTTACTTCAAAGTTTAGTATTTAATATGAATATAATGTGATAATTTTCTCATAAACTGCCAGCAGCTCAATTGGAATATCACCATTGGAATTTTAAAAAAAAATTCCGTTGTCTAAAAATTCTTCTCAATATAAAGCTGAGTTCAGACTTCTGAATTTCTGTTCTATTATGTTTAACCTTCCTTAGTCTTCCAAGGAAACAGGTTTAATATATAGAAAAATCAGTGGAACTTACAAAGTCTAAGAAGCATTTTGTTCAGGGTTTTTATGTGCTCACGAAAAGAGCCTCTCAATAAATGCCTGCCTGTCTACTAGTTTGTTTCTTTATTTGTACATTTTTCTTTCAAGAGTTTGTCTTCATTAACTGTAGTGAGCCATCTGGTGGCACATCAAAAACACCTATAATGGCTTAGGTGATGACTCCTGCCTTAGCTCTTCTGTGCTGGCTGCTTTTTATCCAGAGGAAAGAAGTGCCATCCCTGGCTCTGTTTTGGTTCTTCAGCTGTTGCTATAAAATTCATGCAGTGATCTGAAAACAAAACCACAGGGGGGTTCTTAGTAAACTTTCTCAGGGTCTCTGTGAATTCCTGGTGTTCTCACCTCCTGTGCAGTGAGATTTCAAAATGCATTCACATAATTTTCCAGTTCTAGATTTGTTGGTAAAATTACACATAAGCTTAATTAAGTGGAAAAGTGATTAATTAAAGTAAATATTCTTTTTCTCCTTTAAGGATTTTAAAATACCCAGTAATCCCACACTGAAGATTCCATTAGCAGCTGTATTTGATGATTTAGATATAGAAGTGGAAGAAGATGAATTGAAGACCAGAGGTAATAAAAGCATAACCCCATGCATTATTGCATGAGTATGTTTCCCAGTCTGTTTTCCAGCTGTGTTCTAATTCTCTTCTAAGTGGAACTGTTTCTTTTTGTGCTCCAACTCAGATGTTTTAGTTTCACCTTTCTTGCAGCAATCTTTCTTACCTTCAGAGCAGAGGCTGTTGCCTGAGTTTGGCTGTGTCCAAAGTATGTTGGAGTAATGTTCAGTGCAGTTGGTATTGTAGCCACTCTGGTTCAAGTAGGCTTTTTAAAAATCTGTTCTGGTTTTGCCTGCCATAAAAGACTCCTGATTTAAATGCTTTTCCTTCATTTTGAATAATCCTTTTCTGACCCTCTAGTATCCTAGTGTGGGTTTTGGTTATTTGTCTTCTCCTTGACATAATTGATTTCATGCACTGCCAAACCTTCTCATATCAATACTAACACTAAATCTAGTGTATAGATGGAAATTAGAGTGATGAAATCTCAAACAGTGAAGCTTTAATCTTGCATTTCATAAGAGAACGTAATCATTGCTATTTTTTAAAAGCCTCTAATTATTATTGATCATTCTAAAAGCTATGTGTGTATTTGATGGTAAAGAAAATATTTCTAAGTACCATTTTTTTTCAGTAAAGTATGACCAGCAGATTTGTTGAGCTGTAGTTTTTGAGATGCCATTGTGTATGTCAAGGCAGTGTATTTTCCACCAGTGATGAGAGTAAAGTTATTCTAATTTATGCATCTCTTCACAGTAACTGCTATGGGACTGTGTTTTTGGGTTTGTGCTGAAAACAAGTTGATAATGTAGAAATGTTTCAGTTTTTGCTGAGCAGGGCTTACACACAGTTAACCTGTTAGTTTCTCACACCACCCACCAGGGAGTGGGTTGGGGGTACACAAGAAGGAGGGAAGAAGGAAAGGAAGGGGCACAACTTGGACAGCTGGCCCAAGTGATCACTGGGATAATCTACAACATGTAGCATCCTGGGAGAGGAAGAAGGACGATTGGGACTTTGAGAGTTAGGGTGTTTGTCTTCCTGATATCAATTATTCATGATTGAGCCCTGCTTTCCTGGTGATAGCAGACCACCTCCCTGTCTGGGGGAAGTGGTGACTGAATGCCTTGTTTTACTTGGCTTATGCAAACAGCTTTTGCTTCACCTATTAAATTGTCTTTATCTCAACCTATGGGTTTTCTCACTTGTACAATTCCCCCCCCCCATCCCACCATTAGGGAGTGAGTGAGCAGCTCTGAGAGGTTGAGTTGCTGGCAAAACACAGCAATGGAGCTCATTTCTCCCTCACTCATCTACTACCAGCTCTCCCTCTCCTAAGTCTGCTGGCATTGGTCAGAAAACCTGCCTTGTCCCTTCTGTTGTCTGGCACAGTCTTAGAGCATGTGACACCACCCCACTGATTTGCCATCTGCCACCATGTGTTCTATTCCTAGTTAGTTTCTCCAACCAATGTATTTGTATATTTTTATCTCATCTTTAGCTTTGTTTTAACTTTGCTCTTAAAATTTCTTTTGAAATGCTTTTGGTGAAGCAAACATTAGAATATATATTCACAAGAAAAGAAGTCTATTTGAAAGCTTTCCCTGTAATACTACAGGCTGGAAAAATGCAGTGAGAGTATCTTCCTGAAATATGTGCTGCTTATAAAAAAACTGAAATAAAATCCTCTAGCTATTCTTGCTTTCCAATTTCAGTAAGAGCAATTGTTCTCTTTGTAGCAGAATTTGGAATGTATGTTCAGATACAGGAAGCAGGACTGTATTTGATAGAAGGACATTTTAAAACTTAATTTTGAAGTTCTATATATTAGAAATTATGACTGAAGTAACCCAAGTGGTCTTCAGATGTTAGAAGAATTTTTATTAGTAACTTATATTTTTCTGCCGTAGACCAAAACTACCAGGATAGTTCCTATACTTCAAGAATTGCATAGTCATCAGTACTGATTGCTTAATGTTTGACAAGTTTTTTAAATTTTTGAGTCTTACTGGTGCTTTGCTTAGAAATATTACTGTTCCCTCATACAAATTCAATTTTATTTTGAAATATTACTTTATTAAAGTAATACTTTGGTAGCCATGAATAGCATAATTCATAATTATAGAAAGAATGTCAAGTGTAACTTTCATGTGTGTGGAAAAAGTGTATGTGACTATGTGTAAAGAAAATAACAGTGTGGGTTAGGAAATAAACTATGTGAGAAAGTCTAAATTGAACAATCTGTTAATAAAAATAAAGTTGTATCATTGGAATAGAAAATGACTAATTGCAGGACTAGCCTAGGATAATCACATGCTGAGTAAGTTTTGAATATTGAGTGTAATCTGACTTAGTGTGAATTTGAGACAGAAGAATGAAATCTTTGAGAAACCGCTGGTAATAGGATTAGTTACAAATGCAGCATAGCAACAGTTTAACTGAACAGGTAAGTAATTAAGCTGAAGTAAAACTTCAGTGTTTATAAACATATTTTAAATTAGAATCTGCAGGTGTAATAAACCCTGAAAAGTTAATAAGATGAAATACAGTCCACTTGTCTGAAGTGCTTTTTAGTCAATTGAGATCAAAAGATTCAATTACTACTTCTAGTTAGATTGGCATGCCTTTAAGAGTCCTATGTTTCTTTTAGTTGCAATTCTGCATTATAATTGGCATCCCAAGTGTTCTATGAGTATTTGATTAGTATGTATTTTCTAGGAATTATTGGATTAACAGACTTGTATTTATTCTGATTTTCAGGTCTAACAGGATTAAAAAATATTGGAAACACTTGTTACATGAATGCAGCTTTACAAGCTCTTTCCAACTGGTAAGGAAAATTATAGTTAATGCAATTTTATATTTGCATGTGCATGCAGTTTTCCAGATGGACTTAAGGGGTTTGGAGAGATGCACTACCATGGAAGAGAACATATATTTGTTGAATCTCAGTCTTGTATACTGAGAACAATTTATTATGGTATATGGACCACTCTGCTTTTTTACCCTGTTCCATTCTAATGCCTCTGAAATAAAAATATGTGCAGTTTTAGAAATTAGAAGAAAATCTAAAAAAACCTACTGGATTTGTGGATCAGTCTTTGTATTTTTTCCTTTGCTACAGAAAAAGCAAAGGAAATGCATAATAATAAAAAGATATTAGGATCAGAATTCAGTTGTTAAAAAGAATGTATCTGGAGCATTCTGTGTTAAGTCATGCTAGCAGTGATGGAATGCAAAATCCCATGTCACCCATGGAATTCTAGACCAGTTTGTGAAGGAGAAATCCACAGAAGTAGAAGAGGTAGAAGCAATACCCCAGCTGGAAAGCTTCCTGCAGCAGGAGTGGCAGGGCGGTGGCAGGTCCTGCACAGGTGTCACACAGGGTCACTGTGAGTCACAGGCCAAGAGCCTGTAGGCAGGTTTTGGAAGTACACCGGGATGTCTCCTGTCTTGAAGAGAAATGGGTCCAACATATATGAGGGTTTTGACTTCTCTTTTCTGAAGTCAGGAGAGGAGAAGAACCTTTTCTGAAGGTTGAAAGGAGAGTGTGTGAGTTGGCAACGCTGCGTGAAATAATATTTTAAGTATAAATTATTTGCCTACACATATCTTGTGGCACTGTTGGATTCCAGAGAAAAGATTTCTTCGGGGTGCTGTTTATGGACTAGGCTGATGGTGATTGTTGCTGGAGTGGTACATGGGTACTGCTGTGACAGCTTGTAGGAATTGCCTTGAATTTGAATCCCATTAGACAATTCTGGTGCTTTGAGAAATGTCAGAGCATGTTTGAGGGGCAGCATGGCTGTACTGTTGAAGTCCTACCTGGAAATGTTTGATGGCAGCATTTAAGAACGTAGGAAGTGAAATTGTTCAGTTATAGAATAGCATTACTCTTATGTTACAATCCTGTATGAAATGCAGATTTCCTCTTGTATTTTAACAGCCTAAAAAAAATACTGTTTTCTTCTTTTTATTCAGCCCACCTTTGACACACTTTTTTCTTGATTGTGGAGGCTTGGCCCGAACAGATAAGAAACCTGCAATTTGTAAAAGTTACCTCAAGCTGATGACAGAACTCTGGCACAAGAGCAGGTATTAACTCATTTTGGTGATGAAATGATAATAAATAGATTCCAGAATCATGAGGGATGCATTAATCTGTCCTAGGTTTCTAATTTTTATTTCATGTGTTCACAGAATTCCTCTTAAAAAAAATTAGGAAGGAAGGAATGACTTGCAGGACTCAAGCATATAATCTGTTCCTTTGCAGATATACCAAAGATAGGACAAGAAATAGATTAGATGACAAGCATTAAGCACTTAAAAATGTTTATATTTGCCAGAAATACATCTAAAATGTTTAACTACTTTATCCTCTCTGTGTCCTTCGTTCCATATCAATGTTTTATCAGTTTCTTTTGTTTCCTTATATGGAATTTGTGTAATGTCTAGCTAAGAAAATACTTCAAAATATAAATACAAATGTAAAGAAACAGTAATTGTGCACAGTGCCAAGAGTATGTCTGATTTGTCATCTGATTGTCTGACAAGAAATGTGCCATAAAAGGCCTGATACAGTCACTGTTTGAGTTGGGTGACAGGTTTTTAAAAATCACGTAGTTTATAATTCAATGCCAATATTATGTTTTGCTAAGATTAATATTATTGGTGTTCAGTTGCAGGTATGATCCCAGTAAAGATAAAAAGATCCATTTAAATTCTTTCTTTTTCAATATTTATATATTAAAAACTTTTTTTTAGGCCTGGATCTGTTGTTCCTACTGGTTTATTTCAAGGAATTAAAACTGTTAATCCAATGTTTCGAGGCTACTCTCAACAGGTAAAACTTTTTGATGTCTTTTAAATCTGCCTAAGCCATGAAGTTATCTCTTGATTAGAAATCTGGTGCTTGAGATACTTATATTTTTTTTAAAGCAAATGCAACATAAAGTTTAGTTAAGATCACTTGACTGGAGATCATCTGAAATAGAATAATCAGTAGTTAAGTCATGTTTTCTATTTATTTATATCACATTCTCAAAAGGCCATCAATTTAGAATAACGTCTTTTCTTTAAGGAAAATTTAAGTAATAATATCTGAACTCCTTTGTATTGCTGCTAATGTTTGAGCAGTCCCAGAAAACAAAATAAAGATGTTCAAAAATACAAAAGAATATAACAGATTTTTTATATATTTGCCTGCCAGTGACGTTTTAAAAAAATATACAGTATGTAGTTTCCATTTACTATCTTGGAAAAAAAAGTTGTTCCCCCCTGCCCATTTGTGTGTTATGGGAACCACAGGTGGTGGCTTGATTAATAGACAAGGATTACTAAATAGCAAAGGCATTCTTCAGTTGCTTCTTCATACAGTGTGGAGCACTTCATTAAAAGCTTCAGGACTAGGTGAAAATTTTGAACCTTGTCATTAGAAAAGTTTATTAGTATTTTCTGGGAATCTGCATTTATTAAAAGGAATTTTTCTGTTTCCGTTATGTTTCATATTTGTGGAGTGAAGGATTAGGATGCATGTTTTAGTGTTCAATTGCTGCATGTAGCTGTAAAGTCAATATTTAAATACTAATTTTGATGTTCTATAATCTGTTCATGAATTCCTAAAATGCCACCTAAATTTCTGAAAAAGCAAAAATTCAGCCTCAATAACCAAAAAGAAACTGCATGGATACTTAATTCTTGCAGCTTTGAACGCTGATGAAAACATATTTTTCCATGCAGAGCAGCACTTAATGAGAACCTTTTTAGGTTAGGCCTGGATCATAATTCAGTTGTATGTTCAGCAGGTTTCATGGCAACAATTACAACACAGCAAGGCTTTCATAACCAGCACTCTCCTAGTGCCCAGCCTTGCAAGTTGGGCATCCATGTCCAATCTTCAGGGAGGAAATTTCATGGATCAATGAAGAATGTTTATCTCTTAATCTGTGTCTTGATGATTTTGTTAATTTTGGTTTTTTTGTGAAAGGATTGCCAGGAAGTAGGCATACTGAGGTTTTGTTCATCACCCAAATCCAAACTCAGTTCTCTTAAGTGGCAAATTTTAAGAAAAGAAATGTTTTGTAGTCAGTAGTTTTGAGCTTAATAAGTAATTGCTATGATGGATGGGAATGTTGAGCAGCAAAAATTACTGTTATGAACAACCAGCATAAAAAAGGAAAACAGAAGAAAATAAAAGCAGTAGTAGTTGCCAACAAGAGGTGTTTGTTTTCTTGCATGCCTGCTTTATTGGATACTTTCTACTACCAAGGACCTGGCAGCTGCCCTGATGGGTGGAATTCGATGGCTTTGCAGCTTTTTGTGGGAACACATTCGGGAAATCTTGTTGAGGCTTTAGAAGAAGAATTGTAATATTGTTGGTGGTGTGATGCATTGGAAAGACAGGCTGAGTAACATCACAGTAATTTTTAATAAAGTGCTTCATACCCAGTGCAAGCGCCGCTCTGGTTGATTTTAAGGTTAAGGTTTATAAAAACTGTCTCTAAAATACTCCGTTTCAAGCAGAGCTGGGATCTGACCACACTGCTGGTACTTGTTTGAGTTATGTTTATTGTTCCAGTAAACTATTGGCTGCATTTTTGCTGGTGCTGTTAAAGTAATTTATTTTGGGAACTGGAGTGTTTTGGAGGAAACTTCTATGGTAAGATTACTTGTGACATGCAAGAAATGTATGCAGGAAACTTATTTGGTCTGGAAATGAAAGTTATTTTGAACATTAGACCTGGGACAGAGGAACTTACTTTATTCTTCTTTAACAGCCAGCTTTCGTTTTAGTTATCTGTGTCTTTTCTGATATGAATATCTTCCAGATAAAATAGAGTAATATGGTAAAACTTGTTCAAAATTCTAGGATGCACAAGAATTTTTGCGTTGTCTAATGGATTTGCTTCATGAGGAACTTAAAGAACCAGTTGTAGAACTGGAAGATGTCCAGCCTATGAGTGTTGAAGAAAGTATGGAAGAAGACAAGAGCCAGTCAGACTTAAGCTTTCAGCCCTGTGAATCCTGTGGTAACTGTGATAAAACAGAAAATGATACAATTTTCAAACCTGTCTTAGAGGATCATGCAGAAACAACCATGTTAATTCAGGATGATGATAACAACTCAGTCACATCCAAAGACTGGCAGAAGGAAAAAATACCAAGCAACAAACTTAAACGAGCAAATTCTATGGATGACTTGGAAAAAGAAACAAACGCTGCTTCAGAGTCTGAATTTTTAAATAACCAAGGAACTGTCAAAGTACAGATACACAGCAGATTCTCAGGTAATGCACTGCTAAAGTGCAATTGAAATAGTCAAAATCTTAGCCAGAGTCTGTGGGAGTGGAAGTGAGTTATAGAATATAGTAGAGGTATAGGTCAAATAGGGTAGGTGGTTCTACTTGTAAACAATATCCCTACTTAGTTAATTTTTTCAGTTAAGGTGTTCTGAATTCAATTTTAATTCCCTTGACAAGTTAACTATTTGTACTGGGTAAGGTTTCAGATAACCAGAAGAGTGGGGTTTTTTGTTTTGTTCTTAACTTAAAAAGGATCTGAAATGATGCTGAATTCCTAAATGTCCAGTGGTCTGGCGGTACGGTTAAATAAGTTATATGACCATTGTATCTGTTCATTCTGCAGTAATTTTTCTTGTTGGATTTGTGCAAATCTCAATTTCAGAATACATCAATGACGTTCACATGAATGACATGTCTGCAGCCCAAACACCATCATCAATGGAAGGGATGAACACACGCTTATCAAACAGCCCTCCAAAATCATTCCCATCGTGCTCTTCACTGGCACAAGTCCACAAAAAAGGTAGAAGCTCTTTATTTTCTCCTTCCTGATACTGAATTACTCCATATTACTATTTTCATTGTGTTTCTTATGTTTGTCTCTTGTTTAACAATGCAGTGTTGTTCCTAAGGGGGTTTTAGCCCTGTTTCTTCTGGTGGGGAGAGGGGAGTGTTATGTAAGCTGGACATGCAAGATTATTCCCTGTATTTCTGTAATCTTCTGATTCTTTTGAAGCGTGAATAGTATTTGCCTCTATTTTAGGAAGGCAGAATATAATTTTTAGACAATTTTCTCAATTGCACTGGTTTGTAGAGAAGAGAAAGGTATGAGAAGTTAGTACTCCCAAAGGTAATGCTCTCCAGAGAATAAGCTCATTGGTTCTTCAGCAGAAGTTCAGTAAATCACTGTTTTAGTCAATTAAGGTTTAAGGAGCCATGTCTAATTGTACTGAAGGTAGTCCTGTAAATGCTGGCTGCTTCATGGTTGTTAACGTCCCTGCAGTGCTGAGTATTTCTTTTGCAGCATGATGCATTTATGAGCATCTGGAATATTTAGACTTTTCACTGCCTTTACATATAAGAAAGTGCTGCTTTAGGGCACGAGGAACACTATAGAATTTATTTTACCTGATTTGTCTAACAGTAGATTATTTTAGGTCAAAGCTTGTCTTTAAGAGCATGCTTTTAAGGCATTGCACCAAATCCAAACCAAAAACTAATACAACTTTAATACTGTGATCCTGCTTCATTCAGTAGCCTGTCCAGATAAGTTCTGAACATTCATATTATTTTTTTTAATGCTTTAGCATTGGTGTTGCATGACAGTGATTTAATGGACTTAAATCATTGACCTCCTTGGTTCGTTTGTTCAGCACCTTTGACACTACATCTGTACTACTGTCTCCAGTTTTGGTTTCACCATTACAGGAGGGTTTTAGACAACCTGGAGTGAGTCTGTCAGAAGAGGTACCTGGTCACTGCTGCTTGTCATGCCCAAGGACAGGTTGAGAGACCTGAGGTTTTTTGATAAGCAGCTGTTAGGCTGGACTCCAGTGGTACCTTTAGTCTACTTCAACACTCTGTCATCAGTGTTGTGATACAATAACCTTGTGTGTGAGCTCTTCAGCCCAGCATGGTTGAAACTTCCCAGGAAGATCTGATCAAATTAAGTGTCAAATAGAATGTTCCTTTTTATACCTTGGGGGATTCTTGCCAAGATAAATCCATCATGTAGCAATAGGCTGTAGATTTCAAGACTGGCAGTTCAAGTTTTACTTACAGAGGCAAACGTTTCTGGTGGTTGTCATCAGCTGCTTGAGGAGCCCACATGAATTGCATGTACTGGCAATAATGTGATCTTGTAATTCCTAAGAAATATTTAGTGAATAGCAAACAGGGCTTGGCTCGTATTTTAAGTCTGAACATATAATACTTCTAATTGTATTACACAAAGCTGAAGTGTAATCAGAATCCACTGTACTTTGCCTTACTGCAGCATTTTATTTTTGTCATTTTATAGTTTCAGCAGTATCATCACCAAAAAGGAAGAAGCGGAAGAAGTACAGGAGTGTTATCTCTGATATATTTGATGGGACTATAATAAGTTCAGTCCAGTGCTTGACTTGTGATCGGGTAAGAAGAGAAAGTTCTGGCCTTAAATATGTTCTTTTTGTACTGCTTTATCAATATAGTCATTCCCTGGTAACTTTATATTCTTTTGTGGCAGATTTCCTCAGAAAGTTGGAGTGTTTCATACTCATTCTCTCTAATCATAATAGTGGCTACTACCAGCACTTTGTGTTTAGAATAGCTTGTATTCACTGAGCTAAATATTTACTTAGAATTGAAAAATAACATTTTGAGAATTGGTTTATAGTAAGGATGAAGAAAGAAGCTTGCTCTTCAACTTCATTTAGGTCTCGTTAGTTTTTTCTGAATATCCTAATGCACACATGCTACTGTCTTAAGTTCTCTAATGTTCTAAAGACAAGACAATGATCTAATATAGTGCAATAACTGTCTTATCAGATAGATTGAGACTAACAAAATGCAGGTCTTTCAAAAAATCCAAGTAAAGACACTAACTTTTGCAATTATATGACTCATTAGCTGCTTTCTGAAGTTGTCCTCTACTGCAAAGGAGATGCAACATAGGAAGGAAGGGTTATTTTTTTTCTGTACTGTTTGTTCAGTGAATTACTTGGATCACAGCACATGTGATCATTTTTTAAAACGTCAGTTATCTAAATATGTCTAGTGGACTGCTTTAGTTTCAAAGCAATACTATCAAATACTGGATATCCAAATCTTTACATTGGGGACATCTTTCTCAACATAAGGCTTAAACCTAACCCTGGTGTATTTGCGTGCCTTTAATACTTCTCTTGGTTAAGATCTAAGGATACAGAGACCTTGGGGTAATCTGGTGAACAAGTTCAAAAAACAAACAAGAATTTCTAAAATGTATTTGTAACTATGTGATCACTAAATGAAGCATATGAGCAAGAAAATGGGTCTCCCTTGCAGCAAGTCCAGTTACATCAGGTCAAGATAATGTCCAAGTAAAATACTGTGGAAACAATGGACTGAAAAAAAAAAAGCTTTCTGAAACTATTTTGTGCAACACAGCCTGAGGCAAAAATCATAGTGCTTTGTGTGACTGATATGAAGACAAATAATAATGACCTAAAAATATCTTTCAGTGAAAGCAATGTGCAAGTTCATTCTAAAATGTTATTTTTTGGTTCTTCTTTTTTAGAAAATGAATTCTTATTAATGTACTTCTTTATAATTAATTTCCTACCTAGTGGAATTTTCAGTTATGCTTTGACTTGGTAGTTACTAGTGGACTTTACAGAATTAAGTTTAATTACTGTTTCTCTCCAACCTTAACTCCATTGTGTTTCATTTATTTTCTTCCTTAGCTGTCTGTAACCCTGGAGACCTTTCAGGATCTGTCCTTGCCTATTCCAGGTAAGGAAGATCTTGCTAAACTCCATTCTTCAAGTCATCAGACATCTCTAGTCAAGGCAGGGTCATGTGGAGAAGCCTATGCCCCCCAGGGATGGATAGCCTTTTTTATGGAATACTTCAAAAGGTAAATAATATTTACCTTGTTTGATTTAATTATCTATTTTTAAATTCCAGTTTCTGCTCTTCTGGCAGAACATTTGTTGGTTTTCTTTCTTTTCTGTCAATGATGTTTCAGGTTTGTTGTCTCATGTGTTCCTAGCTGGTTTTGGGGTCCAGTTGTAACCTTACAAGATTGTCTTGCTGCCTTTTTCGCCAGAGATGAGCTCAAGGGTAAGAGGTTAATTACCTGAACATGTTTCTTCTGTGGTTTTTTCCTCCTGTCACAATGAGATGATTAATATCTTCTTAGCTTAATGCAGTTAAGCAGAGGCCACCTGTTAGTGTGTAATACAGTCAATCCTTGTTCTTTTGGGATCATTCATTTCAGAAAGGTAAGCTTCTCATTCAAGTGATTATTTGAGAAAAATGCCTATGAAAGCTGCTTTAGAAATGTCAAGTCTGAATTTGGCTTAGTGAAATTGTATCAACTGAAGGCTCATAAAAATTTCAAACCCACTATATTAATATTCATTCTCATAACCTCAATTTGGACATAGTAAATTATTTCATTTTTAAACTATATAGCATCGTCTCTTCAGATTATACTGTATTGCTTCATAGTTGAAGATGTAAAGCCTAAGAACCTTTCCTGTAGTTGCTATATCAACCCTGTTATGACTGTTAAATATTGAATGCAACCTAAAGATAAATTCCCTTGAAACTTCTTTCTATCAAATATACACACTTGAAGGATAACTGGATTTAGAGAATAATGGCTGGTTTTCTTCTCCCTGATGTTTGCAGGTGATAACATGTACAGCTGTGGGAGGTGTAAAAAGTAAGCTGGCTTTTACCTTTGTTTTACTTTGTCCTAATTTTTGGTTTTACTGTTTCTGTTAGTCAAGAGGCATTTATTTCTGTTGGGTATCTCCCAATACTGTTCACCTTTTGATTTGACCCTGCATTCTGACTGTCAGAAATTCAGTATTCCCAAAGTGCAGGGGTCAGGAAGCACCGATTTACCCTACCACATGCGCTTAATTCTTTCTCATGCCCTTGCAATTTAGATGTCAGTTGGTTTTGTTTGACAAAATAAAAGCTCTTGGCCCTCTCTAATACTAGCAGCTTTCCCCTGATATGCAGTAGGTCACTGAGGTGTGTTAAATAAACTATGGCTTTAAATACTAAAGAACCAAGAAACAGAAGTGGTCTGAAGACTGCTTGAAGCCCTTTATGGTATAGGAGTGTTACTCCTTCTTGTATGTGCTGTGGATAATTTTTAGAAGTAAACTTAGTTAATTTCTTTTTTGTCTTTTGCTGGATAATCAGCTTTCATGAAGCCTCAAGTTCTTTCCTCTATGTTAAGAGAAACTGTTAGATAGTTGGGACTTGATTGTACTTGCTGTTTTGAATTTTTCAGCAGTACAGATTGTCTTGTCTTATGAACCATATATATAATTTTGGCTACTCCATGTCTAGTGTACATTCCAGAAATATTTTGGGTTTACTAATGCAAGATTCAGCTTAGGCATTTGCTGATCCAGTGCAATAAAGTAAAACCTTTTCAGAATTAATTATTTGTTGTTTTGGTTTGTTTTTTCCTTTGCTTAGGTTAAGAAATGGAGTGAAATTCTGCAAAGTGCAAAAATTTCCTGAGGTACTGTTAAAATACGCATTTTAAAGCACTTTTTCTGCATGATTAGGAATGTGGTGAGCCAAATGAGTTGCATTTATTTAAGAATGTGAGTGGTTGTTCACCCTGTAAGAAAATGAATCTTGTACATGATAAGTACAGGAATGGGATTTCCCTGTATTATTACTCTTGATCTGCAGACAGTTACAACATTTCTATTCTGTGTTATTATATATATTACTGTTTATACTGTAGGTCATAGAATTAAACACCACAGCCAGACTGGAAAGCTTTTCTATGAGTAACATTTGTAACTTTACATTTAAAAAGTAATCTGGTTTTACATTTCAAAGCATGAGTTGATATCTTCAGTAATCAGGAAGAATTAATGTCCCTCATTACAAGATTGTGCAGTATGTGCATTGAGAAAGAGAAAAGGCACATTTTTCAGTGCTGCATCAATGTTATTACCCATAGCTGATTAAAGCACAGAGCTTGCTCCAAGTCATAGGGAAAACTGTTCCTTTTGGGATTATAAAAGGAAAAGATGGCACACACAATTCAGGCATTTAATATCAAATAGCATGTATAGTTCTTGACTCAGTCTGTCGATCCTTCTTACAGATTCTGTGCATTCATCTCAAAAGATTTAGACATGAACTCATGTTTTCCACAAAAATTGGGACCCATGTGTCCTTTCCCTTGGAAGGCCTTGACCTTCAGCCTTTCCTTGCGAAGGACAGTCCAGCTCAAATCGTGACTTATGATCTCCTGTCTGTCATCTGCCATCATGGCACTGCCAGCAGTGAGTATGAGCTTGATTGTTTTATCTTTGCTGTTGGAACATCAGCGTTCTTCTTCAAGGGTGATAACTATATACTGAAGGGTAAATAGATAAACAATGGTAATTTAGAATGTGGAAGATGAATGCTGTTATTTTTACCTTGACCCAAAAGATTTAAGGCTTGCTCTGAAAGAGTTGCCACATCTTTGAAATTATATGGCATATCTAAATAAAATTGAAGGTGGAAAAAAGTTAACAGGTCCAGGAATATTAAGTCAGAAAACTATTGAACAATGTAAATGTACAAATAATGTTGCTGGCAG
Organism: Toxostoma redivivum; assembly: GCA_013397375.1. Taxonomy (NCBI): domain Eukaryota; kingdom Metazoa; phylum Chordata; class Aves; order Passeriformes; family Mimidae; genus Toxostoma; species Toxostoma redivivum. Next base: position 596,810 of record VXBI01013437.1, on the reverse strand, counting down.
ATTACCAGTCGATCAGTTGCTCTACACAGCTGTTCATGTCAATACTTTGTGTGCCTTAACTTTTGGAAACTGTTTACAAAGCACTACAAAGATGCTAGTCATTTTTTTAAAATATGTTCTCTTGGATGATCACTGCCATTTAACCCCAAAACACGTGGTAACTGCTATTTGTGAGTAGTGATGAGTAGCTGAATAAACATCTTATTGCTATATGTTGAGGTAATTTCTGCCTAGATGATTTCAGTATTTATAAGATTTGGAAAATAGGAGAACTATAAACATTTTTGAAGTTTCTGGCTTAAAATTTTTCTAAGCTACCTCCTCATACTTCTCAAACTTAAAGTATCCTTTGTTTGAATTTTTTTTTCCTTCTTTTTTTTTTACTGGATGGTTTTTCAACTTCCATTCAGTGCTTGCTAAGCAGTGCTTCGCATAATCAGTTTAGCAGATATTTGATTATTTATTCACAGATAAATATGTGTTTAAAAATAATAATAATTTAAAATATATTATGAATAGTCTTTGAAACACTTTTAGTTATGGTTGTGATATCACGTACCTGTTCCATATCTGTGCTTCTTTCTATTATAAAGCATACAAAGATTTAAAAAGAGTTTGTTGTGGGAACTGATGAGGGTAAATTGTTCAGATAATCTTAATCTGAATGTCATGGTTCAGGACTATATTAAACAACATGCTGCTTGAAGAGTGCAGGAAATGTGCTAAAAAGTAGTGCTCAACTCACCACTAGCTAATAGAAATTCAGAAACAAAGCTGATGTTGAGTTTGACAGAAGTTAATTTCAAAGTCAAATCTGCTAATGATTGTGTTTTTCCCATTTAAGACTTCGGGGGTTTATTTAAGACTTACTTCCTTTTCATGTGTTAGAGTAAAATGGGCAGCTCTAGACACTCTTTGATAACTCTTGCTTCCTGCACCCTAGGTGGACATTATATAGCTTATTGTCGCAACAATTTAAATAATTTGTGGTATGAATTTGATGACCAGAGTGTCACAGAAGTATCAGAATCCACAGTGCAAAATGCAGAAGCTTATGTTCTCTTCTACAGGTAAGACATTAAAAGTACAATCATACCCCTATAAGTCATGTATGTAAATACCTTTTTAAGCAGTTGGGCAGCTTTCAGAATTAGCTGCCTCATGAGAATTATAATGGAAGAATTTGACCAACGAGAAAAGCCTATGCTGGAGAAAAACTTAATCCTTCAATTATGATCTTAACACTTTCTCTGTCAGAGCTGAAGTGTTTATGTTAAAATGAAAATGAAATCTGCATAGTAAGAGAATTTGAAGCATCGATTAAGAACTAGCCACCTTATTTTCAGTTAGAGGAAGGGAATTCTGCACACGAGGAGGTTTTGCACACAGAAGGTTTTTAACTGTTAGAGCTCTAATTGGAATTGTCCAAAGTCTGTCAGATAGTATGTAGGACATCAGATGTTTTACCCTGTTGTAGTTTCATCCATTGTATTCTACATTTTATTCTACATTTAATTTAATGGTATTTATAGGCTATTATCTTCCTGAGAATTGAAATGAAAGGTGAGAAGTCATGTTATCATCATCTTCTGTCTAGGGAACTTTTGTACTTGAGATAATAAAAGCAACTTAGTGTTCATATGTTAAATTTCTGGTACTAAGATCAAATTTCCACTAAAAGTTGTCTGCAAAGTACATTGTGTCAGAGTTGAATAAAAAAGAGATGCGTTCTGAGAATGTTTTAAGTTTCATTAGGAGCATTCCTACCTGCCACTTTAAAGCTGAGCCCATGAGTCTCACTTAGTAGGCCTTTTAAAAGGAATTTGGAAGTCATGCTGTATTGCCAAGAAAGAACACTTTATCTTTCATTATAGGTTAACATATTCAAATAAATAATAAAAGAAAAGCATTAATAAAATATGGCTTTAACAAAGAATATATCCACAAAAGGCTGGTACTGGCTTGGAGAAGAGAAATTCTATTCTATCTAAAATGGGAGAGCAGAGTTACTTCCAGTTTGCAGTGGGAAAAGTAGGAGGATACAGGAAAAGTAGGGGAATTACCTGATCTGCTTACTGTGTAACCCTACTTGTTAAGGAAAAGAAGGAACACGTGGCCAGGGAGTGCAGCTTGCAAAGCTTTATCTCAGGTGCTTCAGAGAGGAAATGGGCAGATGGGCACAGCCCGTGGGTGCTGCACCACCTCTGCAGTGCTGTCGGCTTCTGTCGTGCAGCCCAACTGTTTGCTTTCTTAGGCTGTGTAAACTGGAAAGTACAGACAAGAGCCAGGTAATTTACTTGAAGGCAGAGTTTTCTTTTCACAGAGTAAGTTATCTGCACTGTACACAAGGATCTGTATTTGTTTAATGATTTCTGTTTCTGTAATAGAAAGAGCAGTGAAGAAGCACAGAGAGAGAGACGGAGGATAGCAGGGCTACTGAATATGATGGAACCAAGTCTTCTGCAGTTCTATGTTTCCAGGCAGTGGTTAAATAAATTCAAGACTTTTGCAGAGCCAGGACCAATTTCAAATAATGACTTTCTCTGTATGCATGGAGGTGAGACTGTAACTGTGAATCATTTAAAAATAGTTTATCAACTTCTAGCTATAACAGTGGTGTATACTTGTTTTAATTAAAGGAATTTGACTATACTAAGTTCATATTATGATTTCTTTATTAAATAACTTCTAAGTAAATTCTTTCTTATTTTAGTAGCTGACTAATTAGAAATGATAGTGTGTGAAGTTACCCTATTTTTTTCTTTTCTCTGCACATTTGATTTTGTTTATAAATTGTCTTAGTTCTTAAAGAGGAACAGTTCCTCTGATCTGCTTGCTTGTTAAACATGTACATTCACATTTTAAAAAATCCTGTCACTATATCATCATCCTTAATACTTTCATCTGCAGATTGAAGTGTTTTTCTCTGCTTGGGGCTGTAAGCAGTGAGAAGCTGCTTTGAAAGAAATTTATCTGAGGCAGTGTATCCATACACAGCAGTGTGAAAATCAAGTAGTAATTCTGTGTATTTTGTATAGGAGCATAAAAATTCTACCTTGTTCTGTATGTTAAAAAGAATAAGAGCATTGCAGTAAGCAAAACTCATTTGAGGAAATACCCATATTTCAGTGCTAACAATCTAAGAAATAATTACTATGTGGTACCTATTTTCTAATAAAAAATACAATTGCATTAGATTAGAAGAAGGAGGTGCTGCCCCTGTTGCTGAACCAAAATTTTAAAACAGGATTATTGTCCCTGTAGCCATCTGCAGGGTACCTGTGAGCTTTTTGGCTTTCCCTCTACAGGGCTGCAGCAGATAACTCTTGATGCATGAGTGCCCAAGTACTCAATTTTCCCTGTTCCCAAGAATTCCTGTATAGTCCACTGTTGTTTACTGTGTGCTTCCACTCAACACTGCTAATTCTGTCAGGCACTCCATTTCTGACTTCCTCAAAATTTCTCTGCTTTCAAGTATTCATGTTGTTTGAAGTAATTCCAAAAGGTCTGCAGCAAATAGGTGAATTTTGTATAGACAGTTTGTTAGTGTTTACATGCATAATCAAAATATTTAATCATCCTGACATTTTAACTGTTAAACTTAAGAAGCTTTTTGAAATCATTATGTAAAATGGATTATATCCCTTTAATTTTAGCCACTCATGTACTTAGTTTGCTTCTGCTTTATATAAGCTTTTCAGCCTCATAGAAGACTAAAATCAGAGTAGTGTCTCTAAATACTGTGATGAATTATACCTAGGTAAAGCTTACTTTATATAATTTCTCCTAATTTATTGAAAGATTCTATTTTTTATTTATTTGGGACCTCTAACATATTCTCCTCCCCTCACTAAAATCCACAAGTGTTTTTTATTGTTTGGGGGTTTTGTTTGTTTTTGTTCCTTCTGCAGGTGTTCCTCCACACAAAGCTAACTTCATAGAGGACCTCGTTGTAATGCTACCTCAAAATATATGGGATAATCTATATAGCAGGTAAGTTTTGAACTCTAATTGGAATAAATCCAGTGGTACAGTTTGAGAGCCAAGCGGCAACCTCAGACTTTAGAATTAGTGGCTCAGGAAAAAGACAGCCCTCTGGGCACACATCTGAGTGAAGGGATTGCAAACAGCCAGTTCATATAATTTTCTTGTGCAAAGTAAACGACTGCATAGAGTAGTGTGTTATTGGAGTAGTACTTCAATATTAAACCAATAAACATGTATGGTATGTATGAAATAACACAAAGTAGGTCAGCAAAAGTATGCTTTGCAGAGATTTTTTGAAAGAGCTCTCTGTATCAGCTTCCTGTTCTCTTGTTGGCTGGAGACAGCTTTTCTTTTATGTTGGCTTTGAATCATCTCCTCAGCTGCCAGTACTGCTTCAAAATAACTTATATCTGAGTGTTCTGTGTTACTGCCCCACGCTTCAGTGTTGGTCAGGTTTGAGTGCTTGCTTATAAAGGAGGAATTCTTACAGGCTATGCCTTATTCTGAAGTTAAAAAAAAAGCTGCAGAAGAGCATTGCTGATGTCTTTCAACACTCTGTATTGCACTTGCTGTTAATTTCCTGCCACGTAAACAATAGATCTAAGGGTTTTGGGAGGTTTTTATAGATGTTTTAAAGTTTTGGTGCACACAAGTAAAATAAAAACAATCCTATTTCCAGTTTATTTCCCTTTTCCTATATGTATTGAATTTTTCTTCCATTATCCATTTTCTGTATGCAAAAATATCCTTCTCAGGAGCAGTGCTCCTGCAGACTTACATTGATACAGATTCACACAAGGAAAACATGAAGGGTCAAGAATAACCTGTTAAGTACAAAACAGTAAATAAGTTTAGAGGCTGGGGTCAGGGAGGTAACAAAGCTGATGAAGAGTCTGTGGTGGGATGGAGGAACATGTCTAAGGCAGAACTGGCTGGAATTTCCACAGGCTGTTTCTTAGAGGCCTTAGGTAAAATCACACCTGGTGAATATATAACAATACTTGCTCACTGACATGTTCTAACCATAACTCCTTCTGAAGTCTCTGATGCAGCTGAGTTTGAGATGGTTTGTACTGGCATGAGGCAGTCAGAACTTGCAAGATGGTCTTAGGATGGAGAACAGAATATTACTAGGAAAATAAACTATGCCTTTTTGGGATCACTGTGACTGGCATATATCAGCCTTCTGTTCATACTGACATTTGCCACGTCTACAGGTGCATGATCTTTTTCCATATTTTCCACAAGGCTGATTGTTTGGGTTTTTTCACTTTTACTGCAGATATGGAGGAGGACCAGCTGTTAACCATCTGTATGTTTGTCACACCTGCCAAATAGAGTCTGAAAGAATTGAAAAAAGAAGAAAAAATGAATTGGAAATGTTTATACGGGTAAAGAAGTAAACACTTCTCCACTCTGCCACTGGCCAACACCTGACATTTATGACTAGACCCAAGAGATTACTAGAATTGCACAAGGGATTCCTGTAACAAATGGACTTTATTAAATATCTCTATACCTATATACCACCTCATCTCTCCTAATGGCAGTAGTAATGTTCTTGTGAAATCCCAGATAACTGCTTTTATGAAAATGTACTTGGAGAAAATTTTTAATGTGTTTCTTAAATTGCTTTTTTATAGTTTGGAGACAGCCACATGAGCGGTTGTTCTTTATACACTGCCAGTGATCTGTTCTGTGCAGTCTGATAAGGTTTAAGTGCAATAATACTGCGCCAAGAAAAATTTAATGATAATCATTAGTTCTAATTTTTAAAAAAGGCCTTACAAACATAAACAAATGTAAGTAATTCAATGTGAAGTAAATACATTAGTATTGTAATGGATCTGTAAAATTAATATCAAGGAGCTACTGTATTTTCCCTGGGTTAGAGGATTATGTCTGAATGCTAAAATAACTAGTTGTAATGAGTTTGAAGTTCTTAAACCAAAAATGTGTTTTCAGTGAAAATAAGTACAGAGACATTGGAGTCTCATTTCTGCTATCTCAGCTCGTGAAAGGAAGAAAAACACAACTGACTGTTTTTTCAGTTCTGTTTGTCCTTTAATCACACTTCAGAGATTGTCAGCTTTTCCACATTTTTTGAAATTTTTAGGATTACCAGTGGTAATCCAGAGATTGCCACTGGTTAGTAATTATTATTAATGACATTGAATCAATCCCATTTGCTTTAGCTGTCAGTATCTTTCCAGTAAAAGCAGTGATTATATGTGCACTGTTGTGCAAGTAGTTACTGATTAGTACACAGAAAATTCTATTGTCCTCTACAGAGATGGCTTTAGGGAATGATTGCAACATTTAGTCTATATTAAACCCTAAGAAGTTCTAAGAAGAACTTGTTGCTGTTTTCAGGAAATATAAATAATTTGTCAACTAAATAGTAGATCAGCTTTTAATATGAAGGCTACCACTGCATCGTAATCTCATCTTGGGTATTCACCAGGTGTTTACTGTTTTTATGGTCATTGGTTCTTTGAAGTGTTCTCTTACAGTGTAGTGTTATGGTGTTAATAATTACAGTGGTTCAAAGAATTCAGTAGTTTAAAGAAATAAAAGGGCAGAAAACCACAGATTTTTTTCCTTGCAGCTTAATAGAGCATTCCAAGAAGAAGAATCTCCATCAACATTTTACTGCATCAGCATGCACTGGTTCAGAGAATGGGAAGGATTTGTAAAGGGTAAAGACAGTGGTAAGTTGTGCCCCATTTCAAAATATAGGTAGTCTTTTGTTGTATTGTTTGTTTCTGCTTTGGTAGAAAATTGTAGGAAGGCCAGATAGTGAAGACAATGAAAGCTCTTAAACATCTAAGACACAGGTTTTATAGGTTACAAATTCATCCAGAATACAGAACATAGTAAAATAATTCACAGCAATGGGATAATGGGGTAGTGTTGGAAAGAATGTTGCTTGTTTGCAGGATGTTTGCTGTTTCCAGCAGCAGGAAAATTGGATCTAAGTACAAGGGGGGATGGATTTTGTTGTGCAAACTTGATAGATGATGCTGCAGCTTCTGGAGGAAAGGCAACCTCCATCACATCTAAACTCAGGATAGCTCAGTAACAACTGTACTAATGTCAATTTAGCTGACTTCAGATGCCTCTAAAATGGAAACTGATAAAATATTCTACAGTCTTGCCAGAGTCTGCTCTAGGATAACTTTGGTAAGGGTAAGAATTAGGATTAATTTGTGTTTTATGTTGCTTTAAGACTTAACTAATCATGAATGCTTTGGAAAACTTGTTCTTAATTAAAAATGTGATTAGCTTTTAACAGCTTAGAATGTACTGTTAAGCAGTACAAGAACAAGCAGTAAACAAATGAGCTGTTTTTCCTTCCCTTTGGAAATAGAACCTCTAACCAGCTATTTGTTTTCAGCTCTCCCAATTTTAATAATTTTTCTGTTGCACTAGATCCTCCTGGCCCCATTGATAATGCTAAGATTGCAGTAACAAAATGTGGCAATGCTGTGCTAAAACAAGGTAGGTGTCCTATATTGCTGCAGCTTTGTGCCCCTTATGCATTTGCTGAAGTTTGAAAATTTACTATATTTATTTCTTTCTTTATTTATTGTTACCATTAAATGAATGGCAGTTTCTAATGAATCTGTGTTTTGCCTACTTTTGGGGAAAGTTTATTCTTAAATTGAAGAATTAGTGTCTGTAATAGACTAATCCAAGTGCAGTTGAGCGTGTAGGAGGTGCAGACTAACTTGAAAATGGTGAAAGTGTGTTTTGGCTTTGTATCACTTGATCTGATGGGTTTTCTTAACAAAATTGGGAGACTGTTCTATACCTGTATGTAGTTTGAACCTTGAAACGTAATTTAAACCTCGAAACCCAATTTGAGTAGAAAAACATCTTCTCACAGAGGGAGAAAACCACTGTAAATAAAATCTATTGCTCGTTTTTCTGCAAGTCATTTGATACTGTACATTGCATGTTAGAGAAGTTTTTGCAAAGATACAGATTTCTTTATTATTCTCCAGAGTTAAATGCTAGATACCATTTATTTGGAATTCATAGGTACAGAGGAAAGCATTCCTATATGACCTGCTTTATGTAGTCTTTAGACTTTCTAGGAAGCTTTAAATTCATTGCGGCTCAGCCTAAAAGATGAATTTGGATCAATAAGATTAACATTTATTTAACTGGACTTTTTCCCAATTTTGCCTAATGCCTCAACATACACTGGGTGTACCAATAAGCCTACCATAAACCTCACCAATTATAGAATGCCTAGAGTTTATTTTAAAAACCGTTAGTTTTGGCACTCACTAGTTTTTTAGTGTGTTTTCATGATTTAAGTGCTGATGATACAATTCAAGTACAAAGTATAAAGCCTGATAAAAAAATTACTTTACAAGCAGTAATTTACTATAAATTAGCTGATTGTTGGTTTACTTTCAGCTACATTGGTACAAATTAGAGCTTGGGTAGAAAAGGATGTGGAAATTTTGTCTTTTAAGTTTTAAGAGGTGGGCATGCCACTAAATAGGGTCCAGTACTGCATATTTCTGTGATTCAGTGGTCCTGATTCCAGTGCCTAGGTTCACTGTGCCTGTTCAGTTTAACATGACTGCTTGCAATCTCGATAAGGGAGTGAGGATCTACTCCAGTGCCTGCAGAGATGGAGTTGTTTCTTGAGAGCCTAAATGTAAAAGAGTAAAACTGAGGCATAACATCATTAGTACTGGCATGGGATCTGTGTGATGACTTCCAGATGAAGCTTTGCATAGTTGAATTACTGTAGGTAAACAAATGTGCAGCTCTTTGTACCCTTCCCCTTAGAAACTTTTAACTGGTAAAGTACAGCAGAAGGCACCACTGCAGCAGGTGACGAGGACAGAAAAGTATAGGAGGTAGGGGGAGAAGTCCCTTGCTTATAGTGCTGGCTTCCTTTTTCTTTAGGTATGAGGGTGCTGAAACAAAGCTTAACAAGACCAATTAATAATGTCTAATGAGGATATCAGGGGAAACTTGCTGTCAGGCAAGGTTTTGATTTGCTAAAAGAAGAGGAGGCTTATATTCTGCTGGAGCAGCAGTGTGACACCTCTGTGTGGGTTAATGTGAGGAAATCACTCAGTATCAGACAGGATCCTTGTATTGAAGCCTGGAGGGGAGATGTGCTGATGCATCTTGTCTTTGTAAAAAGTTGTGGAAAATCAGAAATACTTGTTGGATGCTGACTTGAGACAGGAGACAGACCTCTAGCCAGAGCAATGGAATCATAAGCAAAGACTTTAATCAGTGAAAAATATCAGGCTGACCCATCAGGAGCATTGCTGGAGCTCTTACTATCCTAATAATAGTCCTTTGTTTCTCGGAATTTTACTGTGCTTCTCACACTTTTATTCTTTACTATCAACATTAATTTCTCTGATGAAACAAGAATCTTGAGTCCTTGAACTTTACTATGTAATTGATGTGACTGCATGTCCTTATAATAATATGAATCATTGTTTCCTGAGTACCAAGAGCTACTGGCTGTGAGCTTGATTGGTAGATATTAGATAATATGTTTATCATAGAATTTTCATGTGTTTTCTGCAAGTACTGCATAATTTAGAGCAGGTAGTTTTAAGAATCAAGGAGTACGAAACTAACACAAAATAGGTAATTTAGTTTGGCAGCTGGTGCAAGTTAAAGCAAAAATGAAGGTTATAGTGTTACATTTGGATCTGAATTCTCAGAGTTTTAAATTTTAATCTGGATTTCTTTTTCCTTTTTTATCTTTTGGACTTAAATAATTAAGAATTATTCTAAAGAATAATTAAATTTTAATTTTTTTTCAGGTGCGGATTCTGGACAAATATCAGAAGAAACATGGAATTTTCTTCAGTCAATCTATGGTGGAGGTCCAGAGATTATACTCAGACCACCTGTTCCTCCAGTAGAACCTGATATGTTGCAAACAGAAGAGAAGATTGAATTAGAAACTCATGGTCTGTAGCTTTTGAGAAAATTATGAGCTTGTAAGGAATCCAGCTTCCTTACAAAATGCCCAAAACACATTCCTAAAAGTTTTATTCTCTTATGTCTGTTGGAGTCACAGCACACTGGGCATTACATTAACTACAGAATAGTAAGTTGAAATATGTATTGCAATTTGTTTAAATAGCGGCTGTTTCTCTGTTTTGGAAGGCATGTGATTTGTACATTTTGGAATGTTTGGTCAGTGGGAAATACGTAATTTCTGAATTTTTTGCTGAAAGTCAAAATCCTATTATATCCTTAGACTTGAAAAACAGGGACAAATTTTAGAGATGTTCAGTAACCCTTCTGATTCCTGATTGGGCTTCTGATATCTACAAACTTTTGCCTGTCTTAACTGTACAGTCTTGACAAGCCTAGGTATTTGAGGAATATATTTTAAATAGACTATAATCAAAGATAAAGAAAAAGGATTTTCATTTCCTAAATGCTCAGGAAAAAAATTGTCTCTTACTTTGCACTGTAAGTATATGAAATGGGAAGTATATAACATCCAAATACTTATTGTATTTGAGCGGCTCATACATTAGGGGAGACTGAATAATGTTTTAGTCAGCGAATGTCATAACTTATTACTACTAAATTTTACATCTTATTATAGTCTTCTGTAACTCTATAAACTTGGCTAGTGTCTTTAATAGTATATGTGGCAAAAAGATTTAGTCTTCTCTAGGGTAACATTTGAGAGCATGAAGTGTGAAATGTAAGATTATTATGGACATGAGTGATATAAATTTTAGAAAATTAAATTGTCTGGTCTCTTGAGTTACATTCATAAGCATTTATATTTGAAGGATTTTATTGTATTGTTAAAAATTTTCATTGGCATGATGACCTTTAATGTCAGAAGCTGGATAAAATGTATATATTGCAAAACTTTATTGAATGATTCATATTGGAATGCAGAATGACACTTGCTCATGTTTTTGCCTGATATTGTTACCAAATAAGCAGCATTATTCAAGACTGGATCAATAAAAAACCAAAATTAACTGTGGAATAGGCGGGGGGAGCTTTCCTAAATGTTTTTCATTCATTATATAAATACAAAAACTTTTGAACTAATGCTGTGGTACTGCTCTCACACCCATACAATCATATTTTTGGACCATTGTAACTTTAGACAATATTATTGACAGTTCTAATTCCAGAGTGAAAAAATGCTGACATAATATTCCTCTGAATAATTTTATATGTAGTTTAAAAACATAATGGTTTGTAGGACTTCATGCTATTCTAGTTAAAAAGCCATCTATAACAGCCCTAGAGAAAATGTCCTCTAACTTTAAGTATTTGTAAATGTGATTTTATATTAGTAGCTAAAACAACTTGAAGTTAATATCACATTACCCCTATAATGCATCAAATGCTTACTACTGACTGGTCTTACTGATGAAGGTAAAGTTAACTTGCTTATGAACAGTCATTAGTAACTTGCTGACATTGGCCTGTGAAATTAAAGTCTATTTAAAGGTTTCCTTTTTTTCCTGCTAAAATCTTCTGGTTTTCTTTGATTCAAGATTCTTTAACATACTGAAGCTAAAGAACAATGAATAGATTAATTTTTCCTAAACATTCTAAATTGGAAACTTAGGAAGTATTTCCTTGGCTAAAGCACAGTACGGTGATCACATTTACGAATTTATTCAATGTTTTCATTAATAGTCTGGATGGTAAAATAGACTGGCCCTGTAAAATTTGCAAAGAAAAATGGATTGAGTGTTAGGGACATCAGGGAACAAAGCAGTTCTGTGCTGAGTGTTCTGGGTATTACAGCAGATCAGACTAAGAGTTAAAACCCAGTGATACTAAAACAAAACCTGTTCTGGGTAATAGTAACAAAAGCATCAGATGTGAGGCACAGGAGGTAATTATTCTGCTCTACTTGGTGCTGTGCTTGTTGTGAGATCTCATCTGTACTGTTCCCAATTTTGAATGCTATATGATGATAAATACAAGTTGAAGTTATTTTAGGGAAAGGCAGCAAGACTCAGTGTTGAAAAATAAGTGGTTTTCTCCCTTAAAAGAATGCTGAAAATGCAAGACTTCCAATGTGTAAATAATGGCTGGATAATACTGAACAATTTTTTCTAGTTTTCTAATCAGTCTTTTCTACTGGGTGTCTGGGAATCCATAGTCAAACATTATCTGTGATGCACACAGATCAGTAAGGAGACACTTTATATCAGCAGAGTTTGTGAAATGCCTTTGTCACTGTTGAAAAAGGCATCTGTGCTCTGCAACTTTGTCATACTTAGAAAAAACCAAACCCCTGAGTTTGCAGAGATAAATAGATATGTTTTAAGACTGTTTCAGAGGGATTACTGTCTTGCTTTTAGCCCATGGAGAGTCTACAAGGGATATTATGTCACAAAAATGGAAGTAATCTTTTAAAGGAAGGCAGTGTGGGGGAACTCCAGATGGATGGCTTGTGTATGCTGGAGGGAAGGCAATAATTCAGAGAATAGGTAAAGGAGAGGTCTTTACTGGGAAAAGCTGTCATGATTTATAGCAAAGAAAGAATGCATCTCAGGAAAGGCCTGTGGAAATTATTTTTTTTCCATAAGCCTTTTACCAGACTATTTGGATTCTTTGTTAATTTGTTTCCAGTTGAGGAAACACAGCAATGTGTTTGGGTGCCAGGGAAACTGTCACTTCAAGAAGGAAAAAATCCAGTGGACCCCTTGTTGTAGGCCTGGAAATCTAGATATGAGCTGTTAAAAGCCTGCATTTCAGTCTGGTAACTTTAATCCTCTTTTCTGGGGAAAACTGTATGGTGGTTGTCAGGGACTTAGCAGCTTAAAGCTTAATTTCTCTAAATTTCTAAAGATTTTTTTGGAAGCAATATAACTAATTGTTCATCTGAACACCCAACATCAAGGAGACTGCTTCATAAACTGTATGTAGCTGAACTTTATAATTGGAGGGAAAAAGAATAGCAGAAGAGCCACCGAATTACTCTGTAGTAAAATAAGGCAATTTTGTAACGTATTTCAAAGGTGAGAGCTAAATAGACTGGCTACACAGTGATGTAAACTGAGTCCAGAAAGATGTTTCTGCAAGTATCTAAGTTGGTCCTGTGCATAGGGATACATAGGTACATATATACTTATGTATATTAAAATATTATACATACAAAATACATGAGTATGTATATAAAAATGCACATAATCTACTCCCCAGTATCTTATCTGAACTATGGCTAGAGGCACTACCCTTATGCTGGAATAGTGACCTTGAGTAGCTACATTTGATAAAGATTGTTTGGTTTTTTAAAATAGGCAAATGACACTTAATTCACTGCTGTAATGGGTGTCAGCCTTCCCATCAGCCTGTTTCAAGATAAGATAAAAAGGCATAAAGTGTTAGAAATGCATTTGACTATATTATAGTGTGGATAAAGAGGTTTTCATTTGTGAAGCAAAAGTTCAATATGCCCACAGTTCAATAGTCCTGAATTTTTCTTATGAAATCTAATGTAATTTGATGTACTATGCTAATGCATTATTTAAGAATTCTTCTTTTCAGATTCAAAACTTATATAGTGGCTGGGTTTTTCCAGCACTATATATCCTACTTGTCCTAAAAGCAGAAGGCATTTATTTGTAATGATACTGCTAATATTTGACCTTTTTTGTTTGTTTTTTTTTAAGTATCCCATTAGTCAGAATATAAGTTCATTTGGAAAAGCAAGCCTGGGATTAAGCTTTTTTTAAGCCTAAAAAACTTAGATATTATCTGCTTAAAGGGACCAAGTGCTTTCTTCATATTTGCTGTACAACTATTTTATACCAAACAAAGAAAATTCTATTTCATTTATTCCTTTTGAATTCCCTATATACATCTGGCTTAGTGCAGTCTAAGCAGTTTTCTCACTGTAAACCTTTCAGTCTTCATTTTGCCCAGGAAATGAGTAAAACAACTAGGCTTTCTCATTCTTCCTAACAGATGGCTTTTCTGGCTTCCCTCTATACTTAAGCCATCCAGAGCTGACAGTTAATAGCAGGAAGGAAAATAAGACTTCTGGGTTTCTGAAGTGTCATGAAGAAAGACAAATCACTTTCAGTGTTAATTCACTGAATTAATCCAGTTACAAACAAACTTGATTTATATTAGCCTTCAGAATCTTAGGAGATTAGAAAATAGCCTTGTTCAGTAAAATTTTGTAAGTNATATATATATATATATGTTTAAAATATATGGCTTATCTTAGGTTAAACTTCAGGCCAGCTTTAAGCCATTCAGGAAGGTGACAAGTCTGCTTCTCCTTAGAAACCAGTGAGCACTGCCACACAGTAAGATAAAATATGCTTATAATACGTAATGTCACAGGTTTGATTAGTGTCACAGAGTCATGGGTTTCACAGAAAGCTGGAATTATTTATTCTATCTCAAAACTTTTCTCTCTTCTAAATGTGTGTCAGCTCAGACATGCAGCTAGAAAAAGACGGTCCATTTGTGAGAAACACATCACTGAAATGTCCAGTAGGTTTTCTGCCCTCTTGGACTGATTGTGGTACAACAAGTAAAGTCACTTGATGGCAAGTTTCCACATAGGTTATACATGGGTGTGTGTGTGGGCTTTAAAAAAAATGCAATAGGAACTTGATCACTGAAATAGGATAATGTTCCTAAGATGAATAAGCAAGTAAATTAATTTTCTGTTCTGACTTGTTCAAGATTGAGTTGATTAGCTCAAACTTCATGTTCTGATTGTTGAATGGACATGTAAAAATACAGCTGACACTTGCTGATTTATATACAAGTATAAAATGAACCAGCAGTAAAAAAGTAAAGCTGGTTTAATAGGAATAGACTGGTTCTCTATGCAGTTTTGAAATGCCATTATGTAATGCTAGTGAATCTTAAAGCACTTTTCTTCCTAGTCTTTGGGAGCATGGGAGGTACAAAAATAAAATAGTCATCATCCACAAAATATTTTCATAGTACAAATCAAGTTGAGAAGATTTCATTTCCAGATATGTTCCTCCTTCCTCACTTGGAACTCACACACAATTTATTACACATAAAAAATTCTAGTAAGATCTGTTTTTGGAATAACTTAGCACATGAGAAAGTAAATCTAAAAGTACTTTGTTGAGAAGAAAAAAGAGGGCAGAAGAGAGGAGGCATTTGATTCATAGGCGTAGGAAAAAGCTTAGAATACATTGTCAGCTGCTGAAAATGAAAAATAGCAATTTTTGTTTCATATCTCACAGGACACTGCCAAGAACTTTTCATGTTCATTGTTCATGAATAGTTTTGCTCAGAAATGAATATTTTTCTAGGTGACTAATTTTTTTTTCTGTCTGGTGTGTTTAATGCTAAACATTATAAAACAAGATGTCCTGGTTACCATGGGGATATACTGCTTTTTTTCCCCCACCACCACTTCCCCTGGGTATCTGTTAAAATGCCAAACCCAAATGAACATGCAGCACTTGCTCACACTGTGAATGCATGTTTGTTTCCACGGCTGCACAGTGTCTTTAGCACCGGAAGTAAAGTTACTCTGAGATTTTCTGTTATAACAAAAGAAATGCACTCATGCACGCCAAAGTGCTAATGAACTGACAGCTAAGAATTCACTTAGACAGTATTTCCAATTAAGTGTTTCATGTAGTACCAAGGTTTACAATTTAACTGTAGAAGCAAGAAATAAAACATGTATTAGCTGTGAACTCTTTGAGAGACCTGTCTTCTGACTAATTTTTAGTAAAGGAAATATGCTCTCTTTACCTCGCTTGCTTGTAGTGTAATTAATTTGCTGTCCAACCAAGCAGGGTAGTGGAGATAATCTGTCTTTTGAATTTGATCAGTAGGAATCTGAGCTTCATATGTGACCTTACCTTTGCACACTCAGGTGCAGAATGTGGTCTTTCTGGGCTCTTTCTGTAGATGTTGAAAAAGATTCAGGTAATAGAGGCAGTCTCTGGGCTTCTACTCTGCTTCAAAGTTAAATTTGAAAAGGGTCTACTATCATTCTGGATTTGAGCCCTGAACAGGAATCTCTTCTTAAACTGTCTGTGGTGCTGGTTCACTCCTATATGATGGCAATTTGTTTGAAATTTTATTTAAATCTTTCACATCCTGTATGAGGGCCCTAATCACAAGCCGGGCTTGTCCTTGAAAAGCTTTTCTGTTTGGAAAAAATGCACCTGAAGGCTAGTCAGGTCTTTTTATGTATTTTTTTAGACACTTCTATTTTACTTGAATACTTGAAAACTGCTAATTTATGGGGGCTTTTTTGTTTACATTGAACATTCTACATACATGCTGTTTAGTTTTGAGTAAGAATAGAGCCCTTTATTGTGGTGTAGGACCTGAAGGAATATTATGGTAGTCAAAACAGTAACAGGCATATTCTGTGACCTGATGCACCTTCGTGTAGGTTATATATAATTCATAATGTTAATGCAGGGCCACTAATACCTGAGAATGCTCCAAACATGTAACAAAGGGATGTTTCTAGAGGAGAAATATAAAATGGATTGTTTGGACTGGAGTTGATAACATCTGTAAGGACTAAAGCTCCCTGAGGAAGGTGACTCACTTAAAGTTTATGCTGATGGGAATGCTCCAGGAAGGTAAATGGAGATGATTTGGGCTTCAGGATTTTCAGTAGCCTTAGGCAAAACCACTGTGCCCATAAGGGTCCAACTCACCCTCTCATCCTGTTTAGTCAAAACTTCCCTGATTCACATAGGTGAAATGTCCCAGAACCTTGAATTCTCTGGATTGTTATTTTCTTGAAGTCTGAGTCAAATTTCAAACACTAGAATAATAACATGCTCGAAGAAATTGCAATGAAGCAAATTTTTAAAAATACCATTGGTTGAAATAGGTAGCAGTATTTCCATTTTGAAATGTAAAAACCCACTCTTGAGTAGTAAAAACTAAGAAGAATAATACATTCTGAAAAACAAAGATCATCTTTTTGGTGTGCAGCTTTTACGTTTAATGAGTTCCAATCTGGAATTTTTTTTTTAATAACACACTACAATCTAGTTATCATTTCATATTGGCCTGACATTGAAGCCTCTGCTGAAATAAGAAAAAGCCATTTAATACTCCTCATATGAGAGGAGTATTTATACATGGTACTGAATATAGTCTAATTAATTCAGTTATTAAAACAAGATTCAGATTACTTCACAGCAGCTTCTTAGACCAATATGGATTAGATTGTCCCTATTTTAAATATACAGGCAGAAAACGCAAACAATAACTTCTAAAATTCATTTCACTTTTGTGACTAGTAACTTGCTTTTCAACATGGGATATGACCAATTTCAGTAACTGAAGTCAAATCTGCAATAATCTGTGTGGGTTGTAAGACTCCTGAATTGTCTAATGTACTTACCCTTTACCAGTGACTGGAGATAGTTCTCTTTAATGAAGAGCTAAAATTTTATTTCCCCCTACCTTGTTCCTACCAAGAAAAAAAGGCATAAAACCCAAGCATTCTAAACTTATGGCTGAAGTGGATTTATTTTAGCAGAGGACTGCCTATAATTGTGTGAAATTTACCACTGTTACATTTTTTAAATTATTTGTTTAGTAATATTTTAATATTATTTTTGATATGCTAACTTCCATACAACTAGTCTTTTCCAAGTTGTATTTGAAGTAGTAAAAATATTATTAAAAGCATGTATTTTGTTACTATGGCACTAAATTGGTAATATTGTCAAATTTAATGAAAGTTGTGCCAGAAAGCCAGAACAGTGTCATGTAAACTGGCTGCTGAAACCACACCTAAATGCATCAGTAGAGTATGTCTTCAGGCAGAATAGTTCTTAAAGGTTAGACACAAAACAGAATTGTTTCTCTAAAGTATTTTGCTTCAGGTGAAACCAGTGAAAACATTTCACTGAGGGCAATCTAGCCTTTCTCATATTTATTCTTTATATATGGTAGCATTAATGGAAAAAAAAATCTGAATGTAGAGGTCTCCAGTGAATAAAGCAGGCAGAACTGAACAAAACAGGGGACCTATAACAATACATGAAGTGATTGTGTAAGGATGTGTAATGTATACAAGCAGAAAATGGTTTTAACACTGGGGTTTTTTTTGTTTGTTTCCTTTTGTCTCAACAAAAACTATCCTTTCATAACTTTATCTTCTGCAATTCTCTACAAGAATGCAAATACTTTTTCTTCTCTTTCTCCAAAGTGCCACCGATAAAGTACCTACAGTCAAAATTATTGAGGTGGTAAAGTAATTAATGCAGAGGTATCTGACTGTTACGCTGAGCCAACTCTCATCCAGTCGAGGATGGTTTATTAGGTTTGGGCCATGGAAGTTGACCCAACAGAACCTAATCTGGCTTTAGGAAAATTCTCACTGTTCAAGGCTTAACCGCACAGTCGCCCAAGTGTTTGCACACACCCAGCCAGTCCAGTACGGTTTTCCTTGAGTCAGATCAAATAAGCCTCTGAGCTGAACTCAGCTGTAATCTCCCTTGTCCTGCATGCCCTCTTGAAGAACCAGTGTAGATCCAGAGCTGTAGCCAAGGATATAAGCCCGTTTAACCAGAGCTGGGGCAGGAACCAGTAATAGCTTATTAATGCTGTTTGGAGGGCATGGTGGAAAGAGAACAGAGCAGCTGTCAGAACTAACCTAGATGTCCTTAGGATCAGCTTCTCAATTGTGCTTAGTTCTAACGAATGAGCTTCCTTAATCTTTTGTCGGAGAAAAAAAAATCACATATTATTTGCTCTAATAATAGGAGAAGCAATTGAGCAATTTCATGGATTGAGATGGGTGGGAACAGCGATGTTGGTGCTGAAAGCAGGAGCTGTGTTACAGCTTCATCAAAGCTGGAACTTGTAGTATTGGCAGTTCTCCATGCACAAACATGAGCTGAGGCATCTCACAAACGTGGAGGGATATAAAGCTTCTGCTCTTGTATAAAATACTGCTTTGGGAGGGGTCTGATCTACAATTTAGCTTGTCCCATTGTAACTTGCTGAAAAGTTATCGTTAACACCATTATCCCCTGATAAGTATAGGGGGTGGTTTTGTTGTGGTTTGGGGTTTTTTTTCCTGCTGCCAACATTGATGAAGCCTGAGAATTTGTTATTGCCTTATAAATGTAAGGCTTCCCATAATAAATACAACTACCAGTTACTGGTATGAGATAGATGCTGTAGCACAGAGGAAGCTGCAGCCACAAGAACTAGAGATGTGAGATAGTTTGGGTAGAGTATATAAGGAACAAGGGACACCAACTGGAAGTGAAAATGCGTTGAAGATAACAGTATGGTGCTACTAGGCAGGAGTATATTCCTTTACACTTAGGAATTATTTCAAAGGTGCTATAGGGTACTGCAGGGAAGGGGCCGCAGGATAGCATGAGTGGGTGAGAAAGATTTTGAACTGGGGGGACAGCAGAGTAGATGTAGAGCCTCAGGCATCTTCAAACAAAGCAGGTTTCTCCAGCATTTAATGTAAATTCTCTTGGGTGGAGGTGTTAAGGAAAACCTGATTTCAGGTATTACTACACACGGGCTGCTTTCTCTTCTTTGCATGTTGTTAATTTTCCTCTGGAAGGTTAACAGAGCCAGACTACACAATGTAGGTACACAATGGCTGGATTAAATCCAGGGAAAAGCAGGGAGTGTGCAGAGGTGGGGAAAGAGCCTCAGGAGTATCCCTTTCGTTTGCAGGAACCGTGACCTCAAACATCACACCATTAACAGATGCTCTTTGTTAACCTTCCATCACAAGGCATCACTGCTTCTTAGGCAAGATGGCAGAACCTAATATTTAAGTCCTGCTCTGCGAATTCAAGGCAAATCCTGGTGTAGGGTGTGGTTACAGTATAGTCCGACTGGTTTAATCCTATTGCCAAAAAGTTACTGCTGCCAAAGGAGGATTGCCTTGTTCCTCGCCTCTACGGGCAGCACACCCTCCCCCATCTCACATGCTGGCTCTCGTCAGCCCCATGGTGAGCCAATGCAGTTTAATTTCTAGATGAAAACGAACACACCAGAAACAGGAACAGCTTCTTGGTGGTTTAGGAAACATAGCTGTGGATTTTACCGTGTGTTTAGATGAGCAGCTGAGTAGGCAGTAGGAAAGACTGTGGGGCAGGGATGGGGGGGAGTGCTGCCTCCCGTGTCAGCAGCCCCTAGATTCGGTCAAGTCTGTTGCTCAACTGCGTCTTTGCAGAGCCATGGAAATCTGGAAGAGACTCCCACCATCAAAACACCCGATCAATTTTGGTCAGAAGCAGCTGAGCAGAGCCCTCAGTTCTCCCGTGGAAGCACTAGCGCTTGACTGCAATGCAATAATATCCTTAGCCATTGCAGCTGTTCAGCTAAGTGAGCATATTTCTAAATGGATTGCAAGGCACAGCGCTTTAGTGCACACAGGTGCTCCTGCAGTTATGAGAACACAGCTCCTGCTCGGGCACACGCAGAACAGAGCTGCAGGAGAGCAGTGGCACAGAACTGAGAGAAAATTTCCCTCTCTCTCTCTCGTGGGATTTCTGTTCTGAATTTGATCACAGAAGACTTCCAAGTCAGCAAGATGTAGGGAAAAGTGAGAACTGCTTGGGAGAGTGGAAAAGCCGCTGAGGTTTTTCTGCAGACTCTGCAGAAAGAATGTCTGTATGACTAGACTTGCAATTTAGGTAATTGGGATTTTATTAAATCTGCTTTCTTTACAAAAG
The DNA here is from genome assembly GCA_013397375.1 of Toxostoma redivivum. NCBI lineage: Eukaryota > Metazoa > Chordata > Aves > Passeriformes > Mimidae > Toxostoma > Toxostoma redivivum. The sequence goes on along the minus strand of VXBI01013437.1, from coordinate 576,132 downwards.
TATTGATCACTTGAATTATGATACAGTCACTAATATCTTAAAAGGAACAAAAAATAGTCTTCAATACTTACCTCTGTTACAGAGAACTGTTCTACCTAAGGATTTTCCAGCAATCTGGAAATGTTGCTATTAAGAGAAAGGTTTTTAAAATTTCATTAGCATTTAACAGAAAACGTGAGTTTGTGTTTCTTGTCTACACAAAACTCTTCCAAATGCATTGTAACTGTGGTGTTTCAGGGAAAAAAACAATGAGAAGTTCAAGAATAGTCAGAGAGAGACAGTAGTTTTGTTTTCTCTGTAGGAGTACAGATAAACGATGCATTAGAGCAGGCTGCAGGCGGTAGGTAATAGTTAACTATTGGTGATCGCACACCGGTGAGCTGAGAACCAGGCAGCACCACACTAAGAAATTTGAAAGCGCAATCGATTAATTTTTAGTTATAAGCTAGAGGGCTGGAGTACCCCACAGAGCCTGTTCTTGCGGCACCGCTTGAGTTAAGTCGGGAGACAGCGCTGGAAATTTCTCAGGAGCTGCGAACCGAACAGCCCCGCTTGGAGGGCACGAAACTGGCAGTGGGGGCAGCAGCACCTGCAGCCGGCAGAGCGCAGCCCCCGAG